>JAUMHQ010000069.1:5488936-5502844 GCA_032361165.1 Enteromius paludinosus
TTTATTTATTTATATATATATATATATATATATATATATATATATAAGAAAATTCAACACTAAAGCAAAAATGTTGGGGTTACCAAATACTAGGCAGGGGAAATACACCACCAACAGTATTAAAGGGCCGTCTAGACAACTGATTAGACTCTAATTAGAGTTTGAACCATTAGCTGGGTCTCAAGCCTCAAGGACCACATTGCTTTTGGGACCAACAATATAAGACTAATGTTTAAGACATAATGACTTCTCAACTTATTTTAAAGCATGCACTACGTGTGCGATTGTATGAGACTTTGCTGAACTCAGCATTGTTCTATAATATACAGAAACACCTGGGCGTCACCCCATTATAACACGTTGATTAAATATGACCAATATGAATACCAAAGAGGTAATGGAGCCTAAATACTTTTTTGTCCCAAGGAGCTTGTTTCTTGGCCTAGCTTACATAGTTAAATAAAAGGCACATATCTCATTTCAAAGCCCAAAAACAAATTAAACTCAGTCAGCTATTTGAGGCTGTTTTTTTTTTTTTTTTTTTAATGTATGGTCGATAAAAAAGGTCAGTTTTTGTGACACTGAGCTTGCTTTACACAAAACCATGGATTTTAATTAATGCAAGGTCAAATTAAAACTCAATTGGCTTTAATTAATACAAAGGCAGACAGTGAGTCTGTCCCTTTATAATGTGTCAGCAATTAAGCATTGAAACCATGCTGAAGTAATGCCCTTTCATGCTTCAAAAAAAAAAAAAAAAAATTCTAGATTTTAATCTAAAGATTAATTACTGGTTGAATTAAATGGCTTTCAAATTATTGCAAAATTAGAAAATGGGCTTTGCACAAAGACAATTTTGCCTAGGGGTTGGTTGTTAAGACTAAAATCATGGTGGTACGAATATTTTCTATCATGCTAACAGTATTGATAACTGTGCTGTCAATACAAAGATAAAATTGATTGCTACACACTAAATACCAATTAAAAACAGTTAATTAAAGGTACTTCAACACATTTGTATATGTTCTCTTAATATTTGGAAGTTGATGGAATTAAATTAAAATGTTTTATTGCATATTATTGAAGAAAGTTGCATTGTTGCTTGACCAGACAAAATCTTCACTGAATTACACACATTTTTACACATTATGCAAACTTTACATTTTAAATTGCCTTTGTTTTATATTTCACAATGCACAGTTGAAAATATTGTTATTACTTTAATTCTTCCTCAATATTTTAGTGGCCGTTGACTTGACATTATGAAACAAAGGCTGAGCTGATTGCAAAGCCTTCCTATGTTGATGTGATTCAGAAGTAAATGGGGAGTCTTCATTTAAAAAGCTTTTAGACATGCACAAAATGTTATCTGTGTTTGCTTGAGCTGCCAGAAAGATAACCAAATCATTTCTAAATCTACATTTTAGAGCCATATTTGATTTGAGACAATTTTTTGTTGTACCCACAAAATAGACCTCTTACTGGCTTCACACATTTCAAGAAGTCATCAAAAACATATAAATAATTGTCTGGTCATGGTTATCTTCATAGATAAAATAAATATGGGGAATATTTTATGCTAACTGCTTTTATTGTGCTTTTTTGTTTCAAAGTGAATAAGATGATAAAGCCTCTCTAGAGGAAATACCACACATTGTTTGTTATCTGTCTTCTAAAAGCTGTGCTTTGTATCAACACTAATAGCAGAGCCATGTGAGTGTTTAGATGTCCGTTGTTTCTGCTTAAGTGATTTTTAAACTCCAAGCTGATCAGTTCTCCATCTTTTCTTTAATTTTGCAGCATGTGAACTGATGACGCAGGGGATCCTGGCCTTGGTCACGTCTACAGGCTGTGCCTCAGCCAGTGCTCTGCAGTCGCTTACAGATGCCATGCACATACCTCACCTTTATATCCAGAGAAATGCTGAAGGATCACCTCGTACCGCATGCCAACTCAATCCAAGCCCCGATGGAGAGAGATACACCCTTGCAGCACGACCGCCTGTCCGTCTAAGTGATGTCATGTTGACGTTAGTTGGTGAGCTGCGTTGGCAGAAGTTCATCATCTTCTATGACAGTGACTATGGTGAGTGATTGATTGCAAGACAGAGCAAATCTTGCTTTTGGTAAAAAAGAAAAAACCTCAGGCTGCATTCTGATGAACAGATAATGCTGAGTATGTATTTGTGGTGTGTTTCCATGTAATTACTAATTACTAAAGCTGTGTTCACACTGACAGTGATAAGTTATTTGGAGTTTAATAGTGAATAAGTGTTCCCTATTTTAATTTTATCACATTTTGTATATTATTATATTACATTGGTGGACATTTCAGACAAGCATTGTGTTTTGTTCATTCTCAAGGATTCAGTGTACTCTTTAAGCATTGCAGATTGACCTGTAAGGGCTCCACACAGGTGCAGCTTGAAGAATTGTTTGAGATGACTGCTTACAAACCTTGATTTTACTTCATAGCCATGAAAGAGTTGGAATGAGAGGGCAATAGATGTTGGAACTTATCCATTCAGAGCAGCTGCACAGGTCTGAACTTTAAAATGGAATACTAGTGTGTGGAACACAGTTTCAGAAATGTGTTTGAGGCTATGATCATAAGACGTTAGCAGTGAAGTAAAGAAAAGGAACAATTTTTTTTCCTCAAGTGTCCACATGGGTGTTCAACTCAATGAAATGAGAGTGAGTTGACTTGTGTTCCGCACACATAGAGTGAAATCCTACAAAGGGAATTGACTTTGAGCTACAAACCCATTTCCTCAGCCATTTTTCAGTCTGCTACAGTGTAAAAGTAAGGTTGTGCTAGATATTGAAAGAACCGTGTGTTTTAAAATATTTGAAATCCATATTTTGTTAAAAATCGTAAAAAAAAAAAATTGTAAATCTTGTTTCTTGTAATAGACCTTTACTGATTATGACGGAACTTTGTTAGATCACGATGAACTGAAATTAATGACAGCTTTATAACTTTAAAGGGAGTGAGCTTTATGCACTTTCTGGGCTAATCCATTCAGCATTTAAATAAACGTTGTATTTTTCACAAAATTATGACAAACTTATGTCCCAGAAAACAATTACATTAGTTGGGGCTGACTCTCAGCTGATCCCCATCTACCTATTTACGACACCCATTCATATATAAGGTCCCTCAGTATTAGCAGAAGCTTTCGCATTGCTTAATAGCTCATTTCTCTCCTCTATCCCCAACTCCTCCTGTTATTCAGCCTTCTGATTCTCCTTTGAATCTAACTAATTTGAATCTAACTAATACTAAAATGTGTACATAAAACTTTAAGTTTTTTGTGTATTCACAGCATGTCAGAGAAAACCCCTTTTGTGGCCCACGGCACATAGACATTAAATGAAAAGTAACTATTGCAGAAATATTATTTATTTGAAGGGTTTAAAATTAAATCTTGTGCAAAATTATAAAGGCCAAATCACAGAACAGAATGAAATGGCTGCCGGTTTCTCAACGGACCTAAACTTGAACAGAGACTTAGGTTGCATAAAAACATAGAGTACTTTAATATTATTCCAGGATACAAGGTTGACGAGACGACAGGCGAGCGTGAATAAAACATTCAACGAGCAACAGGGGAAAACTCAAAGGACATGGTTTAAATGCACATAGAAACAGGGAGGGAAACACAAAACACCTGGGTCACACAGCTGGGATAAATGAAACACATATGACAGGGGCAGGACTTCAAACGAGGCAAAACACGTGGACACAGAATGTAAACAAACTGCGAAACAGACTGACATGACTGACCAGTCTAAACAGACAATGTTACATAATCCCCATCAAGACCCAGGCACACCTACATTCATTTTTTTGAGGAGGTCTCCCACCTTTACTGGACCTGGGTCATGTGGTGTTATAGGGGAGGAGCGGTCTGAGGATCTCTTAGGCCTTGATTCAGAGCTAGGACCCAACAACTGCACTCCTGGCTGTGACACGGACACTGAACCTGACAATGGTTCCCCTGACTGTGATTTGGGGCTGTGATCCAACAGTTACGGACTGCCATGGGGATTTCAATCTGGTCGGAGTTCAGACACCGGACCTGACAATGGTTCCCCTGACCATGATTCGGGGCTGGGCCCCGACAGTTGCGGCCTGGAGACCACAGGGATTTCAATCGGCACTCCTGGCTGAAGTTATGGATCGCACTCTGTGAAAGTCTGTGACGACGCTTCTGGCCGTACTTCTGGATCCGGATCTGGACAGGGCGGATCAGGATCCATGAAAGTCTTTGACAGGAGAACTCAAAATACACATAGTTTAAATGCGTATAGAAACAAGAAGGGAAAACAAAAAACACCTGGGTCACACAGCTGAGCTAAATGAAACACTAATGACAGGGGCAGGACTTCAAATGAGGCAAAACAAAACAAAGGGAAAAAGAAAATGACATGACAGACCAGACTAAACAGACAATGTTACAGCCGCGTTTTCAATATTCATCAGGATCCATTTTTAGGTGTACTCAATACATTGGTTTTCTACTTTAAAAAGCTGAAAATATGTAAGATTTGTATGTTTCATATTGTACGTTTAAGTGCCTGCAAAAAAAAAGTAAATGTATGCTTTATAGAGCAAAGTTTTACGTAAAATGCATACAAATTGTCATGAGATCACATTGAATTATCAGACTGCTGAATGCCACAGTTGACTAACCAGAGTCTGGTATTCCAAAGAGTACTGTACCTAGAATACACAAAAAAATAAACTACATAATTATTATTCTACTTAAATATCTGAACACAATAGCTTAGATATATAAAATAATAATCCAAAATATACCAAGTGATTTAAGTCACTAAGTAATATATGCCATGTTTGAAATTTTATTTAAATGTATAATAATAATAATAATAATAATAATAAAAAAATAATAATAATAATGGTAATAAATAATTTTGAAAAACACCAGTTAATAAAAACCTCCTTTATTTGTTCCTTCCTTCATTTGTCTGTTATAGCATTCATAATGCTGCTTCAGTATGACAACCTAATGTATGCAGATACATTTACACGTACTGAAGGAATGATGGTTTGGGGTTTGACTGAACTTGATTGCCATTTGTGCCCTGCTTATCAATTTTTCCTCTGAAGACCCCAGACATATCACGTCTTTCAGAAGTGATCTCTCAAAAAGAGGTGTCTGTGCTCAGATGCCAAAGTCTGTAATAGAATTCAGGTATCTCAGTATTTTTTTTTTTTTTTTTCATATTCCTCAAAGAATGAATGATCCAAGTTATTTTTTTCATATTCATTTAATAGGGCAATATTCTCACCTTGAATAAGTGATTCTTTATCTCACCTTTTTTGAGAAACATCTGAGATGAAGTCATTACTTACATGAAACATAACTGAAACTGCCTGTAAATGTTCTAAGATATGAAAGTGCAATCTCTGAAAAATAACATTTACCTCTAGGTTCCCTTTTTCAATTTCTCACCTAATCGTATTTCCAGATTTTCAGACAAAAAAATAAATAAATTCTAGGTGAAAAGACAGACTCAGGTAATATACTTAAACCAGAGAGTTGACTTTTTTTCTTGAGGTTTTATTATACATCCACAATTCTGCCTGTTAAATAAAAATCACATAATGTTGCTTTGTTCAAGGCACAAAGTGAGAAGGTTTATTTTGGAGTGCTTTTTACCTCAAGCAACACTCAACGCTACAGTGCTGTAAACGTCTTAAGATCTCCGAGCTGAAGTACTAAGGTCTGTGTACTGATGGCACACAGTATGATGTGCACCCAGCATCCAAAATTAAATCCTGCAATGCACAAAATGCAAATGAAAACTCTTACCTTTTATTTTCTAACTTTATATAAGATAATTCCAGCTCTCCAAGTGATGACACCTAAGATGAAAAATTTTAATAATATACAGCACAAAGGGGGAAAAAAAAAACTTTGTTTGGAAAATGAGAAGATTAGCTAGATGTAAAGAACAGCAATGTTATCAATGTTATCATAATCTGTTGTCAAAGATCAGCAGCATCTCCTTTGAATTTTATGTAGACGTTGTGAAGTATAATCTAAAATCTTATCAATTCCATTCCCTTCCAAAGAAATTCTCATTTTCTCTATTGTCAGATTGTGTTTTTGTGCAACGATATTTGTCTTCTGGCTTCAAACCTTTCTTCAAAAATATTGTGCTCAATATAAGGGAGGTAACTACTTGCATCAGCTTTTTAAGTATTTACAAAATTTATTCTAAACTTTAAACTAATGGCAACTAAGTAGTTTTTTTTTTTTTTGTTTCAGTTGGCAACTATTTTTTTTTTTTCAGTGTGCAAATTATAGTTTGAACTTCATCGAACATAAACCTTGTTGTTTTGAAAAGTAATAATTACCAATTTATATATATATATATATAGAGAGAGAGAGAGAGAGAGTATGTATTCACTCTGTATCTAATTTTAGTTGCATATTAAAACTATACTCACTAAAGGTAATGAAAAAATAAATCAAAATATAAAATCAAGAATCAAACCGAGAGCTTGCGAATCGGAATCTAATCGAATCTCGACATCTATACTGTATCAATGCATAGCCCTAAAGTAACTACTGTAGAAGTGTCTTATTGACAGAAATCTTATTGTCGAATTCATGTCATTTGGAACGCCAAACATTATGCTGCTAGTGTATCTGTAAAGGTGGCAGCCACTACAGACACCATTAAATTATATATGTCTATAAAAAGTGTTTTTATTATATTTCACAGTTCATGGGTAACAGTAATGCACAAGTGGTACCTAATTTTGCAGTCATGTTTGAATTTTAACCACAATGTGCCTCCATAGTCTTCAACAAGACTTATGTAGAGTCAAGCTCATTGTCAGTCTCACACCATAGAAGCCAACTTCATTGTCAGTCTCGTCAACATAAGCTCTTTCAAGCAAGATGTCACCATCAGCTGGCATTTACATGATTAAAATGGATTCATTTCCTGAGAATGTGTTTTTGTTGTTTTCTGTTAATTTGAGCCTTTGTATTCAGCGCTTGAATTTGACACATTTCGAATTCCTAGCTGATTTGTGTATAGTTCTTTACGTTTTTAGGAATAGGGTGAAAAAATATAGCTTTCTGTCACACGTTCACTGTCACCTGTTCCCAGACCAGCGCACACAGAGAGCACTCAATCCCTTACACCTGTCACCCGCTCCCAATCACCAGATTTCTAGCAGCTGCGCACAATCAGTCACCCACTACAAAAGATCGCTCAGCCATTCAGTCAATGGCTGAGCCCAAGGTAACTTCGCTCTACCTACCTGCAGCTTCTACTCACCTGGACGTTCTCACACGGACAAAGATCGCTCATTCATGAGCTTTGGAGATCGCTCATTCATGAGCTTTGGAGATCGCTCTTCCTTTCTCCTGCAAAAGACTGAGTATACTCGCCCCTTACTTACCTATTAAGCGGATCTGCTCATCTCTCTGTCTATATTGATTCCCTTACCTGTGATACTCACCTGATAATGAACTTGAGGAGTTACTTAACTGTTTGAGTTATATGGAATTCTGATGAAAGCTTTACGTTGATTGTCACAATAAAACTCACTTGAATTATACTCTGCTGTGTTTGTTATTTCTGAGCGTTACACTGTCGCATTAGTGGTATCTTTTAATAGGTAAACTAACATTTCTAAATATCAAAAAAAATAAATAAATCAGTAAAAGTTAATTTTAATTTATTTCATTTTTCAATAAACGGTTTGAAGTTGCAGGGTCGAATATTCTGTTTTTGTCCGTATACAACAACAAGGCAAAATACCTTTCTTTTTGCCTGCTGCGACGAATGTACAAGGTGAAGTCAGAAGCGCCATTTGTGCGTGGGAATTGGAAAAAGTAGCCTCTGGCACCAGAGCGAGAAAGAATCGTACTGAAACTGGACTGAAAAATCCATGTAGATCTACACCTGTGGGATTCTGCAGGCGGTAACAAGACAAAACTGTTGTGGGTGGGAGCAGGAAACAATGTAGTTTTATTTTAAGTGAGAGCAAGACAGATTTTTCTGGGGCTGAAAAATTTATCCTGCACAGACCTCTAGATTCAGAAGCGCCACAATAAGCAATTCTGCCATTATGTGTGCATACATACATTTTTAACGTTGTCCTCCAAAGCCATCTCAATATCACTGTCTCTGATGAGCTAAAGCATTTAAAAGATATGGGACATTTATTCAAATTAAGGTTTTTGTTGCGTTTTATTGGAAGCAGATGGGGCTGGGGGCTGGCGGTCCAGGGCCAAGCTCAGACTGGACTCCCACTGACAGCTGAATGATAATGATAAAGAAGAGACCTTGGATTTCTATGCTGCTTCCCATCTTCCCCTGCATCTCCCTTGTGCTCTTCCTTTTCTCAAGCTCTCCGATCACTGTCACACACCATTTCCCTCTCTCTCTGTTTCTCTGTTTTCTCTCTCTCTCTCTCTCACACACACACTGTCCTTTACTCTAAAACATCAAACACACTCAAGAACAAACATACACAGCCAGTCCTCGGAATTGTGTCCCGCTCACTTCCTGTGATGCTGCGATCTGCTCTGTTGTGAGTTCACACAATGTCCTTCCACACTACAGCACAGCAGGCTTACCCAAGTCAAACCTCTGTCCATTTGGGAATTTTGGGAATTTTTTATTTATTTCTTTTTTTGTTTGCTTCATAACCTAGGAATGTATAAGAAAAGGGAAATACTAACAGCATGAAGGTCTAACCAAAGTTGCTGAGCCATCCACACTGCTATAACCCTCACAGTTTGTTGTTGATGTATTCCAACACTTTCTCTCACACATGACTTTATTGCACTTTCTTCACAGTAGGGTCCTTTTTTATTGCTGTCATTCACTAGTTGGCTTCTGTGCTCCCTTAGGAGTGGATGAAAACTGTCCTCATAGACAGCTCCTGTACGAAGTCCCGTTTCCTGCTGAAACACTCCTCTTGTATTCTTTGTGCAACCAACATTGAGATACCCCATTGTTTTGTAGCCCGCAGCCTATTTCAGAAGTGCACCATGGTCTTTATGCAACCAGAAAAGCAGAGATCACTAGAACTTCGCCTTCAGTCTTTGAATATTTTGCAGTACTGCATCAATGCCAGACCAAAAAGGACTGATGAGTTAAAGCAGGACTCTTCAAATCTGGCCCGGTAGGACCACTGCCTTGCAGAATTTAGCTTCGGTTACAATCAAAGACACCGTAGCAAGCTAATCAAGGTATTTAGTGTTTGTTTGTGTGTGCATGTGTGTTCACCTTTGTATGCCTATGAGCAGACTGATCTGCGTCTCAATTCAATTGAAGCAGTGCATGCCAGTTAAAAGTTTCCCACTTTATTTTAGGTTGCCTTAACAGAACAAGGGCTGCCTTTCATAGATCCCTTAAATAACGGCATTCGATGGTGCTTGGTGATGTATGTGGCAGCTGAGGTTTTCAGCCTTACTTGAATGCAGCCTTTCAATTTAGAAGAATTTACTAGAAAATTGCAGGTAGGTGAGTTTGATCAGGTTTTGAGATGAAATCTGCCGAGTAGTGGACATCCATGGTGAAATTTGAGAATCCTTGGGTTAGAGCGAACACTTCTTTTTTTCATCAATCTGAGTGAGAAGATGATCTGATTTCTCACCTAAGGAAGAGAGAGAGAGAGAAAAGCTTTGGTAACATCTACATAAATGTACCTAAGGTACATAAAAAGGTTAGGTTGGATGTTGTGGAAAATATCCTATGATATATGATATCACAATAATATGATCGTTCTTCAATGTACTATAACCTCCAAGAGGCCACTGAAACTGATTAGGGTCACTCTAGTCGATGCTTGTGTTTATGCACGTTTCTGATGTGGCTCTCCATGCTGCTTCTGTAAAGATACATGCATATGCCTCCTTTTGAATGAATCCATCAAATCTCACCAGGGCTGGACTGGCCATAGGGCATACCGGGCAATGCCCGGTGGACCGACGCACATTTTGGGCAAGAGCTGTCAGTCATAATATTTTAAAAGTTTCTTAGGCCAATTTATTTATTACCGCAACGGTAGAGTATCTGAGACACGAATCGTGGCCCATTGGTTGACTGTCTTAAAGGACATTGAGCTAGTCCAATGAAATCTTAGGCCACGCCCTGCCTCCCTCCTGGCCAGCCCTCATCTTCCCTTCATCTGCCAAGTAGAGTTCGACCGGAGTTTGTCAGTCAATGAATAAACCAGAAAACTTAAAAAGAAACTGATTTTTCTGCAGTGGTCTCTTATTTTTTTCCAGCACTGCAGGTAGGCCTATATGTGGTGGTGGGCCGGCTGGACCATAAAATGCCAGGGCCGATTTGTACTCCCAGTCCAGCCCTGAATCTCACCAAAATCTGTTCCCACGACTTATCGCAAGTGATGAACGTTTATGGTTTAGTAGCAGAACATTGGTTAATAGAAACGCCTTCCTTTCTCAATACTTTTTTTCAACATTTATAAAATATCACCCAAGTTTAACACGAATCTGTAATGGAAATGCAGCTATTGACAAATATAAAACTGTATTATTTGTTGGAAAATAGTCTGTAAGTGGACACAGAAATTAGATATATTACATTCATTTTTTCTTAATCGTATTGCCTATTGTAAGTGTTTGTCATGTGAAGATCTGTTGCGTAAGCTAAAAACTCTGACTCAATGTATTGTACACACTGTAAATTGGAATATAAACATGCAAGAGAAAGAAGATCACCAATTCACTTAAGTAATAGACTCCAGATTTTCCCATGATTCATAGCATAAGGCTGATGCCATTTTTAGAGTCTTGGACAACAGTGGATAGCCATTTGTAACCCAGCTGCAAACCATATTTGCAGCTTATGCAAATATGGTGTACTTTAGTCGGAGTCCTACATATACTCAGCTCATTAATTATCTTTGCTTTGCGGAGTCTTTCATTAGCTATTTATGCCCCACTGATCTGATGTTTGGAGTAAACACACAATTCTGGTAGCTTTAAACTTCTGAAAATGACCTGCCATGATATAAATGGCATGTGTAAAAAAATAACAATAATAGTAAAAAAAAGCAGATTACTCACAGAGACAGCTGTCTTCAGCACTGATTAATGAGGCTAATGAAAATGATGGTGAAGTCATCTGCTTATATTGAACTATAGTTTCAAAAACTAACAAAATGTTATGTTTTGTGTTTTATGCTAATGCAGCAGTTTGAGATTTGTTCATGTTAGATAGACCCAAATATGCAACAATTATTAGTAAAACATCCATGCATTAAAGGCTTAATAAACCCACAGCTGCAACTGAGAGATACAGTATAGCGAAACAAATTTGATATTGTACCTGAAAGTGCAGGGAGTTGAAAGTGCAAGATTGTGTAAATCAGTCTCAACGATGTTGGCATAATTACAGAATAGAATGGCACTGAGCATAAAAAAGAAATGTGCAGAAAGAGCTTGTCGTTAGTTAGTTCCTAATTTGCTGTAGTAGTTTTATGCCATTTCCTCTGCATGGGTGCTTTGTTTAGATTTTTAGAGTTTGCATAATGCGGCTCATGATTTGTTTTGTCTCAACAGTTTATCACTGTGAATAAGGTGAAATTTTGATAATTTCAGTAGGCTGATGGAAATTCCACTAGCTTGTTTTTTCTGCAACTAAAATGCTCTAATTACTAGCAAATGAAAGCATTGCTCACAACATAAATGAATGAATTGCTCATTGACACCCCTCACTTTTCATCATCTTTAATTCTTAATTAGGAGCTATTTCAGAATCCACTTAAGTATTGTTTGACAGCTCATGCATATTTAGGCAAATATGTATAAGGGCAAATTAACATACAAAAAATCATTACATGCAAAATGACTTAATTATACAGGATGAGACACAGCTCAGTGCACTGACATCGACAAGCTTTTATGCATGTTTAAAATGGCTTATTTTTTAATAGACTTTTTTATTTTGTATGTCCACATAATCACATGGTTGTTGCTAAGGTGTAGCTATGTGTTTGCTTATTGGCTCAAGTAAAATATGTGCTTTTTTTAAACTTTGTTTCACCCTACTAGCAGAAAATCATAAGTCACCGAAAAAAAAATAGGAGACAGAAGAGGTCTCAACAAGCTGTATGGTTTACGGTATCATTCACAAAGCTAGGCAGCTGTATCACTAAAGCAAAGTGCGTAAGATGTTATGACCAAGTGATTAAGTAAACGAGTCTATGGCTGTGTGCTACATTTGTATTTATTTTTGTCATTACAGTGGTTGAAGTTGTCTACCCCCACAAAACATCTTAATGTGTCAAATCTCTTCTCATCTTACAGTTTAATGTATCACTTTGGAAACCACTACTGCCACATTCTTCATCTTTTATTTTGCTCTTTGTCCCCATGGCCTTGTTCTGTGGAAGAGGTACAAGCTTGCCCATCTGGCAACCATGTTAAATTGAATTTCTCACTTCTGGATCTTTCGAACAAATATTTAAGCTTTAATTTCTCACTGTCACTCATGACTTCACATCTTGTCTTTTCCAAATCTCTCCACTAGTCCTTCAGACACATTCTTGGATGAACTGGAAACTCTTTTTGGAAAACAGTGCTCCACCTGTCCCTCTGGGTGATGTCACTTTTAGATTGATGCTCCAAGTCCCTGGTGACTCAACAGACAGTGATCCATCTTGATCTTGTTTTCAACTGCAACCTTGCTCCAATGAACCCTGCTACAACTTATACCACTGTCAGAACTATTCATTGTCTCATTTTAGCATGACCTCCTTCTCTTACTCATCAACAGTTTATTCACCCAAATTCATGGATCCTCTAGTTTCCCGGGATTTCACTATATTTCTTATTCAAACTTTCTTAGCCTGGTAGAACTTTTCGATCAGCCAATCAGGTCTTGGGCTAAGGTTAGGGTTAAAGCTTGAGTTAGTATTTTAATAATTTCTAATCAAACTCCTATCAATAGACCTGGTCTATTTCCTTATCTTGTTCACATGAAGGGTCCTCCTTAATATTCATTTTGAGGTGGTAATGAACTCCTAATTATTACCAAGAAAGACGACTTTTTACATACTTAAATATGTTTTTCAAGACTCTCTTAATACAATGTAACATCTCCAACTCATGACCGTAAATGTGATGAGTGCATTGAAAGAGCATTAGAGAAGGGCTCCTGCATACTCTTATAATTCAGGAGGTAATTTGTTGTCTCTAATTAAGCGTTCAATGAGCCTGCAAGTGACATTGTGTGGACACCTGCAGCTCCAGTATCTGGCCTATTTATTGTACCTTAGTGTTCTGTTTCACCCTTTGAAGTCTTTTTCTTATTTTTCCAGACCTAATTGGCCAGGGAACACTGTGTGTAGAAGACAACAGTGAGATGAAGGGCTGTGTGTTAATGACCTTGGATTATTGTGAAAGTCAGATGCTTGTCAAAGAAAAAAGCGGTATCAGCATGGACATGTGCGTTGTATTAGATGAGAACAGGAAATGCAACTAAGACTGATTTCATAGAAGTGGTGAAGACAGTGCTTTTGCAATTCAATGCTTGATTCTGAAGATAAATAAAATAAGCTTTGCTATTGCCTTGAAATTCGGTTTTGAAAATAATGCTCATTGTGCCGGACATTGATAGAACAACAGGACATCATGAGGTGATCACAGAAGTGACCAATCTGACACATGTACAGTATGCTGACCAAAAAAGGAGCATTCTCCCAGTTCCACCAGCAGAACTTGAGCAGTCAAATTGGCCAAAATATTAATATATACTGAATACTAAAAAATATGTTTGTTTTTTTTTCATTTTGAAATTTTGGATTACCCTTTCAGTCGAATCACTTCGACGTTACATATGGGATCTCGCATGAGAGACCGTTCGTCTTCGAGTCTTTGAA
>JAUMHQ010000069.1:5510101-5523522 GCA_032361165.1 Enteromius paludinosus
ACATTGAGGAAGTTAATACTTGTTTGTACTTGATTGCTCAAGTACAGTTGTTTGTAGTTATTTGTGCTAGACAGTGCAAGTCTGTTGTTGGCATAATAAAGACCCTAAAGAACACTCCTCCTTTGTATGTTCTCCCTTCATCTGATGCATCTCAGGCAATTATAGAGTAGTTAAGAAAAAAAAAAAATTAACTAGTAATATTACTAATAATGTAACTAGTTACTTTCTCCAGGGAGTAATAATGTAGGACACTACTATTTTTGAGAGTAATATGTAATATATTACTTTTTTGAGTAACTAGCCCCAACACTGGTTGTTATACTGTTAAATCAATTTAGAAATTCCTGGTGAGTGATACTAAAAGCTTAATCCACAATCACGTAAGTGTGTGGTGTACTGCACACTAAATCTGAAATTTTTGTCTAAGATTTTGCACAGTAAATATAAAGACGTCCTCATGCATGTTGTGTCGATGACATTTACACACTGCCTCCAAAATGTCTCTCATTTAAAAAAAAAAATTATATATATAAATATTTTTGTATTTATTTTCTTTTTCTGCATTTTTGCATCTGTAGTAAGCATTTTAATAGGAAAGAATGGTGTAGACATGGTGTAAGGTTTTTAATGGTTTATGTTATAGCTTGTCTTGTTTTTTTTTTACTTTTATTTATTTATTTGAATGAAATATTTGTATTTGCAGCATGATCATATCATCGTATTATTTACTGCCATACATTATTTACTGTAAAGCTTGTTGAAGTGTGCAATGAGTAAAACTTCTCTAATAAATACTAACAAATCATATAATATATACTATATATGCATATTGATTCCACTTCCACACAACATTGCAAACCATAAAGCACTGTTCTCTGTATCCAGTCAAGAGGTCAAATCTGTGACATTCAGATCTTCTATTGATCACAAGTCTTTTCATTGCATGCATTTGCAGGTCAGAGATCACGAAATAAGCAGCAAATGATGAAACATATAGATTTTATGTCTGCGTTCTTGCTTTCCCACACTTAAATCTATGAATTTAAGTGGAAGGAACACAACGTTTAGTGTGACTACAATTTAATCCACTTAGAACATATTACTGCCCCACGGAAGTAGCTTAACCGTAGCTAAATTCTCTTCCTCCTGAAATTAAATCAGTTGATCATTTGCCATGTCTTCAATCTGTTTTTGCATATAAACATAAATAATACTTGAACCCCAATCAGTTTCCTCATGAAATGTCTGAAAGATTTAATTCAACAAGATTTTTTTTTACTCTTATTCATTCATTGTGTAGTGGCAGATGTTGTTCTGGCCATGCAAACCCAGGACTGTCTATCCTACTGGCATCACAGACAGACAGATGACATCACAGCGAGACTACATGTGTCCCTCACACTACTCTCTCTCAGCCAGATGGTCCTGACAGCTTGTCCAACGTAGGACTGCATGTCTTTGCAAATTTAAACTTAAGATTTGCTTTAGTACAACCATTTATGAATTAAAGCTTTATTTTCTCTACTGACATTTTTTAAGCTACAGGTACAAAATCTCTCGGTACAAAAATAATTAAAGTATAATAGCATAGCAAATGAAATGCAGCTAAGTATTTTAAATAGTAGATCATCACTGAAAATTTCCCTTCTGAAGTATGCTCAATTACTACTTTGATACTTTGATGTTGATACACAAAAGCATATTGGGTTAAAAACATTTAAGAATGTAATAGTCATTTGGGTGAGGGCAGAATAAAAATCCATCTTGCATACATTTTGATATGAGCACACAATATGCAGTCCAAAGATATCAAATTTTTTATTCATTATAATTATTATTTATTATTATTATTATTATTTTAATCAGCATAGTCACTACTTTACAACTTTTTACTGAACCAGATTAAACAACCAATAGTTCACAAAGACAACCTTTCTTTATTGAAAATGAGGTCTTTGTGTTTTTTGTGATGTGATATATCGCTCATTTATAAAACA
Source organism: Enteromius paludinosus (assembly GCA_032361165.1). Lineage (NCBI taxonomy): Eukaryota > Metazoa > Chordata > Actinopteri > Cypriniformes > Cyprinidae > Enteromius > Enteromius paludinosus. The sequence continues at coordinate 5,512,099 of JAUMHQ010000069.1, forward strand.
TGAGAGTTGCAGGATAAAACGGCCTCCAGCAGTCAAACCCATGGCATCCCCAGAGTGAAAACTGAACGCCTCCCTCTTTTGGATTCATCTTCTCTTCTTCCCCGCTAGCCACTGTGTTTTGCAATGCTACTAAAGTTTATTTAGTTCCTGTCCACAATTCCCTGCACACTAGATCCTCTGGCAGCAAATGACACAAAATGTCCTTTTCATGTTTGGGGTATCTTAGCCTTTGAATGCTCACAGTAAAGTATCACCTATTTATTTGACAGATGCTTTTATCCAAACTGGCTTGCAGTGCTTTTAGGAGATACTTTTTTTCAGTATGGGTGCTCCCTGGGAATTGACCTATGACCTTGGAGTTGCTAGCACCATAGTCTTTGCTCAGCCAGTTGGATCCCATTGTATGATATTCTCACCAATATCAGATCAGTTGCATTTAAGGCACATGTCGGGACTTTTGGGTCACAGTTAATGTCACTGTTCCAGCCAACAGGCGATGAAGTGAGTTGTTGAATCCAGCTCATTCAAGGCCTGAGTAGGTGGTGTTCGTATCAAAACTCAAAGAGGATTGAGTGTTTTCATGACATATTTATTCCAGCATGCATTAAATAAGACATATCTAACATAAAGTATGGTGCTATTCTTTAGATTTGATTAAAAAACCCCAAATATAAACCAGGATGTTCACAAAAACAAACATGGCATAAAATAACTCATGCTGTTTTATTCATCACGTTTAAATGATAAAAGTTAATGCTCTCAAGTCCAGATTCTGCACATTTATTCATAACCTATGTATAGTATTATACGTAGTTTGCAATATTTAAAAAATATAATAAATCACTGCAATTAAAATAAATAAATGTCAATTTAGTTGGTGTCTTAATGTTTTACGTATAATCAAATTGGCTGTGCAAGTAATTTTATAATTTTATATTCATAATTTGTATTAAACAGCTTCCTACATTTGAAGATTTTTTTATTTATTTGTTTTAGCAAAATGTCTTTTTTTCTAGGACGTTTTATGCTTACATACTAAATACTCTTTCATGTGATACAATTATGATTTTGCCAGAATTGTGGCAAAAACATAACTCTATAGAGAAGTGTACCTTTATAGACTGCATTTCATTTTGCAATCTCTATTTTGTGTTCATCTTTATGTTTGTTCCTATTTCATCATTTCATCCTACAGCCCTTTTTTTTGATACTAAGGGCAATCTCTGTGTGTATGCTTGCATGTGTGTGTGTGTGTGTGTGTGTGACACTACCCATGATGACTCACACACTGCCCTCAGAACAACACTAGTGTAGGCTGTTGTCAACATTGCAGGGGGGAATTGCTATGATTTATTTATTTATTTATTTATTCTTTAAATATTGTATAAGGGAAAGAAAGAAGTGAAAGGGAATGGAGTGAGTATGTCGTTTGACTTCCTCTCCTCTGAGAATAATCCATTGGAGACCATGTTTGCTGGGATTTGTTCTGTGGTTCAGTTCTTTGATTATCCTGCTCGTTATAATTCCCACAAGTGTCTTTGCTAAATTTCACTGGGATTTCAACAGCTGGTACTTAAGTTTTGAGCTAAAGCAGACAGCACTCTCTCGCCTGTCAAATCCATCCCCTTTCACTGTGCACAAATATTTCTGCATGCAGCGTAATAAAGGCTACACTAGACAGAAAACCCATCAGTTTGTGCTGCTGATGAAACTGCAGAGAGAGCAGACACAATTGTACCATAAACATATTTTTGATGCCCCGATGGCAGTTTTTATTTACATTGTGCTTTAGATGTAAGAAATGCAAGCATTTTATTCTAATGTGTCTAAAAAGAACATTATTTTTTGTACTTGGTAAAATGCAATGTGTTTATGCAGTTTATTTTCTGCATACTGTACATGTTTGTTTCTTCTCTAAATCCGTGCCTCCTGAAATGGGTCGATTTTTACAAAGCTCATCATTCTAAAAAAGTGAGGTGTACTCTGATTGGCCGGCTATCCAGTGCACTGTGATTGGTCGAATACTGCAAACATGTGGCGGAAATGTGATGCCCCTTAATATAACTTGATGCCACATATGACACCAATAAAGATAAAACACATTACAAACGAGTCATTCATTGCATCCAGTGGGGACCTAATTACTCATTGCCATGACTTAGTACTGTCCTTTCATGCATCACGTTTCATCGCATTTTAAAAACTCAACGCCATGTCTGCATTTGTGATCAGAGTAACGACAAACAACAAGCACTATCCTTCACTGCTCAGAATAGTAAGCAACCGATACTTTAAATAAGAACACTTAACTTACTTAAACAAGCCATTTTAGGGGGGTGTGGACAAGTTATAACTTTTATAAGGAATATCTCTTTTGTTTTGAAACAATTCAAAAAGAAAGGAACATTTGAAATGGGCCCCTTTAATTTGTAGAATAATGCTTGTCAAGGCAGTTTTGTACAGTAAATAAGTAAATAAGGCTTTGAAACTTACAAACCTTTTTTTTTTTTTTTTAACATCCGTAAAAAAATTGATTTAAACATTCAAACCGTTTAATCAGAGCTGAGAATACTACACTATATTGGGAACTGAAATAATCAAATTAGCAAATTATTAAATACATGAACACACAAGGATCAGGGATGTGAGTGAATGACAGGTGTTTCAATTTAGCAGAAATCTTTGTGGCTTGCTGCTAATTCTGTGTGAGGTTGCCATTCATTTACCCCCATAAAAGCTTTTCTTTCTGTCAATTAGTTGCTGCTGAGAGGGTGTGATGGGCAATTTGAATCCAAGGGTGAGGCACAATAGCCAGGCACAGAGAATTCAAATGCTTCCTGAAACTAGCAGATTTACAGCAGAACGGAATAGTGTTTTAATTACTTCTCTATTATACAGTGGATAAACTTTGAAGTCTGACATCAAAATGAAGAGTGATTTTTGTAAGTGTCATGTTTCGATGAATCATTGGTGAATCATCAAGAGTCGTTCAAAACGCGGATTCATTCAGAAATTAAAGACAGTCCTGCTCTGGCATTTTAGGTAACAATTTAGTGGACTAAATTGAACAAAACGTACAATTTTGTGTTTTTGTATTGCGCAATATTAACTTGTATAGAATCACGTTTGCACTCGTGCTCTTAATGACAAAAACATTACTAGTGTGATACTGTTCTTGCTGCTTGTGTGATATCTCTTATCATATGATAAAAATACATTAAAAAGACCTCATACATTGACTTATTTTTGCCCTGATAGCTTGGATTTTATTGCATAAATGCATTTATGGAGTTCTGTCCTGTATCATATTTGTCAACAGTCAGCTGTATAAAAATGTAAGATATTGTACAGGTCTGGGGGCTGGGCCAATGCATTAACTGTGTTGAAATATTTTAATATAAATTAATAAATTATTATTTTAAATAGTTTTTCATTGCTAATTAATCACTAATTAAGTTAATCGGTTAAACGGACAGCCTTTATAGTAAAATATAACTCATTTTGACAGTAAGAATAATATTGATTTTAATTTCTGCATGACTTTGCCTTGCAGATATCCGTGGACTGCAAGTCTTTCTGGACCAGACATCAAGACAGGGTTTGGATGTGTCTCTGCAGCGAGTGGATAGAAACATCAGTGGGGTGTTTTCCAGTTTGTTCACCTCCATGCGTACAGAGGAACTAAACCGCTACAGGGACACTCTCAGAAGAGCTATTTTGCTCCTGAGCCCTCGTGGAGCACAGCTCTTCATCCATCAGGTAGGTGTTTAGCCACCTCTGGCAACTAGTCCTAGCTTTACAAGTTTTCTCAATGCATTATTGATTATCCAAAGAGTCACAAACCTTACTCAAGACCACATAATTGCCTTTGCACGCTCATGTACAGTTTCCATAAAGGCAGTCATAACAAATATGTCAAAGCCAATTTACCCAGATGTGGGATGACATTGCTGTAATTTCCCACCATATGAAATTTTGTCTCTGCCTAGAGGACACTAAAAAAACTGGCTCGTTATGCCCTACAAAACCTGTCACTTTTGTTGCATCCCTCTATAATGGCTGAACAAATGACCTGACAGGCCTGAACACCTTTTCTGTCATTATCCCAGCATCTTAAGCACACTCCTCCACTGATCTGAGGTCACACACATCCGTTAACATCACACGCTGGCCTTAACAAGCTCTGTGGGATCTGAACTGGAATAAGTCACTCATGCTGGCGGGATGCCCGCCACTGCCAAGAGCAAGAGTATGGCTTTCTCATGCATATGGATATGCCATTAGACAATGGTCAGCACCCTGTAATCTCCCCTGCTCGTTGGAAATGTGATTTTTATTTGAAATGAGTATTAGCTTGATTCGCCTTTGATGTTGCATCCTTTTAATTGTAAAGATAAATGAAATGAAGATTAGATATTGCAATTAAGATGGTTTTGCGGTTCCACAAATCTAATGGGAATTCTTGGAAACAAGAAAGAAACAAGTCAAGAATGAGTTTGGGAATGTGTAAGTGTGCATGGATAGATGAACAGAAAAAAAAATTCTAAAGTAAACTGTCAAGTTAACTTTTTAGTGAATTTAAATAAACTGAGTAGAAAGTATCAGTACTAACATGTTTTAACCCCAACATAGTTCAATTTAAAATTTATTTATTTATTTAGCCAGTAAATTTCAAAGCATAATCATAGCCGTGGGAACAAGGGGTGCTGAGGGTGCAGGGCTGAGTCTGAGACATTTGCTTGTTTGGCGTGCTGCTTAGGGAGAAAAACCCAGGGCTAGAAGGGCTGCCGAGCTATAGGGAGAATAACACTAAGGGAACGGGCAGGGAAGGAGGCGGACAGCCGATTTCTAACCCTGAGTGCTCCCCCCCTTGGAGAAAGGAGGAGTAGGGGTGGTGGAGGGATGCTAGATCGAGGATAAAGAAGGAAGGGATTCTGGCTATTTATAGGCTGGATAGGAAGATAGGATAATTGGATGATTGGAGGCGGAGGTAGATATTAATTTGAGCTCTCCTCCCGAAACTCCCGAAGTTGAAAGAGAAAGAGTTAAGAAAGAGTGGGGGGTGGGAGGGTGGGGTTACAGGGCAGGGCGTGGAAAAACAGGGCTCTAGTGCATGGAATTGCTGTTTAGGGGACTGGAGTGGACTGGGGCCGACGTTTGCAGGGGCTGGGGCCGGCGTTTTGCGGGGCTGGGCCAATACTTAGAGGGGGCTGAAGTCGGAGCCCTGCGAGGGCTGGGGCCGACGTTCTGCTGGGGCTGGGCCAATGCTTAGCGGGGACTAGAGTCTGTACCCTGTGAGAGCTGGGGCCGACGTTCTGCTGGGGCTGGGCAAATGCTTAGCAGGGGCTGAAGTCAGTGCCCTGCGAGGGCTGGGGCCGACGTTCTGCTGGGGCTGGGCCAATGCTTAGCGGGGGCTAGAGTCGGTGCCCTGCGAGAGCTGGGGCCGACGTTCTGCTGGGGCTGGGCAAATGCTTAGCAGGGGATGGAGTCGGTGCCCTGCGAGGGCTGGGGCCGATGCTCTGCGGGGGATGGGCCAATGCTTTGCGGGAGCTGAGGCTAATGCTTTACGGGATCTAGGGCCAGAGCTTTGCGGGTGCTGGGGCTGGAAAAGGAGAAAAGAAAGGCAATGGTTTTGCTACATCAAATGATGGTGAGAGTCAGAAGTTATTGAAAAGGCCTAGGCGGGGGAGGATGGTGGGGGGCTTGAAGCAGAAAGCTGCTAGGCGCTTGAAAACCTGTGAAAAGAAAAAGAAGAAGGGTTAGTTGCTGAAAGGGGAAGGGCGAAGAAGGCTGCTGGAGGATAGGGTGTTGTTGAGGGAGAACTTTGGGTAGGAAAGTAGAGAGCTGAGCTGGTAGAGGGAAAAGATTGGAGAGGAAGAAGCTAAGTAGGTGATGGATTAGAAGGTGCGGGAGAAACTAGGACTTGTAGGGCATTTTTTATAGAGTTTTTATCGGAGCGAATGTAACTTTTAAAAAAGGGAATTTGACGACCATTGCCCGAGGGTCTGGATCTGGAGCTGGGAAAGGCCATTCTCACAACTGTGGTAGCGGCTCCGATTCTAAATGAATGGAACGTGAAATTCTCGGTGGAGATACCTGTGAGCTGAAAGATTATTTTGAGGTGTTTTTGAAACCAAAAACGAGTGACCAGTTTATATGATTTGTCTAAAAAGAGGGGGTCCGAGGGGAGCGAGCTTCAGTAATGGAGGAAGGCGAGCATGGTTTGGAAGGGTTTAATTTGACAGGGGAGTTTAAACATGTAAATAAAATGGCCTTTTTTGAGTTGGTCAGTTTTATTCTCTTTTTTAAAAAAAAGAGACGTTTCGTGGTCTAATATGCAGAGGTCTGCAATGCTGGGATGGATGCGGGGGTCGAAGGGAAGGGTGACTGTAATTTCAGAGCATCTCAGAAATCCAAAAAAAGCCAGAGTGAACATGGCGTCTAACGTGCGATCTGCGTGGGGGGTTAGATATCCTAGGCAGAGTATAGATATACATTTGGAGAGGATTTTGGGTGTGAGTGGCTGTCTTTTATCTGGACAGGGTGGTCGCGGCCTCTGGATGCCTTTGAGCAGGAGGTTTGTTTGAGTGTTAAAGAGGCTATCTGCGAGGAAGCCGAATGAGCTTGTGGAAGAATTGGATACCACTTAAACAGCCTTTAACAGAGGTGGCTTGCATATTAATGAGGTTAAGAAAGGAATGAAAGAGGTGACGGAGAGAAGGGAGAAATCAGGAAAATTTAGGTTGTACTGAGAATGGAAAGTTTCAAATTTTTTCCAATCTGTGAAATATGAAAGGAGGGTTCGCTGGGAAACGGCCTGAAAAATAGAATCCAAGGAAGCCTCGTAGAGGGGCCTCAGCGGGTGGTTCAGGGGACGATGAGTTGTGCGTGGCTTTGGTCGGGTCTCTGCTTCTGGCACCAATGTCCTGAATTTCTGAAAAGAAAAGCGAGACAAGGAATCAGCGATTTTGTTACAACGACCGTGGATATGTTTAGCTACAATTACCAATTGGTTGCAGGCAGAGATCCAAATCGAACGTCTGAGGAGGGGTGTGATGGCATGGGAATGAGAGCTTTGTTTGTTTATGTTTAGAGCATGCTTTTTTCTTTATTAGATTGGATGCTATGAGAATGGAGCGATCGTTCTTTTATTTATGGAGGGAAGCCCGTGAAGTTTTCTGAATCGACATTGGAATCGCCTAGGAATTCTATGGTTGTGCTGGGGCCTAGAGTTTTATCTTCTGCTATCGGAATGCCCAGTTTCTCGAAGACCTTGAGCGTTGGGTTGGTTTTGAGGACACGATGAGGAAATCGTCTAGCAGGTGCATGACATGGGGAATGCTGTAGTTATTAATTAGAATCCAGCAGATAGCTTGGGAGGGCGTGTTGAAAATTTTAGGGCTGCTCTTGCAACCGAACGTCAAACATCCTGCGAAATAAAAGAAATTTATCCGGCGGATGCCGAACAGGTGCCAAAAGTTGGGGTGTAACTGCATGACTTTAAAAGTGGAGGTAATGTCTAATTTTGCGAGCCAGGCACGGTGTCCTACCTTTTTAATCATGGTAGCCGCTTGATCTATGTCTTGGTAGTTTAGCGAAAATTCCTCTAAGGCAATAAGGCTATTAATGCTGGAATTAGCTGAATTGTGGGGGGAGGAGAGATCAATAATTAGATGTTTTTTGCCTGAAAATTTTCGAGTAGCAATCCCAATAGGGCTGACTTGAAAGGTGTCGAATGGGGAGTTTTGAAATGGGCCGATCATAAAGCCCCGGTCTAATTGTTTTATAATCAGAAGATCGACAGAATCGGGGTCTGAGCCGGCTGACTGGAGGTTGGGGCAAATAAGTGCTTGATCGGGGAGGCAGCTGACTCCTGGGTGGAATCCTTGATTTAAACCTGTTAAGAGATAGTCGAAGAAGTTAGGATCAGGGTGTAAAGATAATTCCTGAGCTAGTTGAATAACATTAACTGGAGTCGAAAGATATTTTCTTTGATTTTTATTGAGAGCTTTCTCAACAAAGCAGACGAATTTGGCGTGAGCCCCACCGCAAAAGCTGCAGACGTGCATATACTGTACCTGGGAGAGAAGTCAGAGAGGGGATTTTAGTAATGTAGCTGGTGGATTTTGGTGGACAATTCATTTTTTGGAAATTCAGGGATAGGAGAGATAGAAGAATTAACGTAGGGGCAAGTGGTGGATGAGTGAGAGACTGATCTGCAGACCGCATAGGCGATATAACGGCAGCCAGTGAAAACTCTGTTATGGAGCTCTAGATCCAAAGCCCCCCAGTAAGGGCACTGGTTCCATTGGGAAATGCGGATGGCGCTTTTTGCAGAGAATAAACGGTGGTAGGTGTAAAAGTGGGAGTCCCCGTTTGACAGCACAAGCTCGGCGATTATGGCCAGATAATAGCTGAACTCGCGCTTGCGGTGAGGCTAGATGGAGCAGATAACTTCCATGTACCTGTGAAATTCTACTGAGAATTTGGAAAATAATAAAATTCTGGATGGATTGTTGGGAGTGTTCTTAAGAGTAAAACTGAAGCTGCCGCAATCGACCTGGCAGTCTGCAGATGGGGGGGAGATAGGAGAAAGAAGTGAGAAAAGATCAATATCTGCACCTGAAAGTATCTGTGAGCGGAGGGAGGGAGACACCGGGGTGGGTTCCATGGTAACAGCGTTCGGTGGAACTGGCATAGGCTGCGTGGTCTGCAAAGAAAAAGGAGGGCTGGAGGAGGCGGAGGGGGGAGGGTTAGTGGGGGGTGCCTGCGTGCTGGTTGCTAAAGTAGAGGAAAAAGCTGGGAAGGAAGGAAAGGCAGAAACAGGAGGGTTAGATGCAGGGTTAAGGGAGGCATGGGCACCAGCGAAAACATGGGCTGGATGCCACATGGGGAAGGGAATAGTCTCTGGCTGGTGTTGAAGTCCGTGCCCGCCAGACGCGGCGGCTCTGGCTATAGTGGCTGGCCAAGAGACAGCGAGTTGCGCCGGCGGGATGGGTTATGCTGTTGCCTGGGAAGCGGCGGAAGGAGCGGGGGTAGAGAGGTCGATAGGAGTTGCTGCATCCGGGGCTCGACCCAGGCTGGCGGAGGGAGCAGTCCGGGAAGAGGAGCGAGGCCTAGCTGGTGCTAACACAACAGATGGGTTAGTGGAGCGATAATTTATTTTTTTTTGTTTCCTTTCTGTCTGGGAGTTAATAGAAAGAGTGCTACTTGTGGTGGCTGCGGCGTGTAACTCGAGGAGTCCGGCCTTCGTAGCCTTATGAGAAAAGTGAACTTCCGCTTTAGCCAGGGCTTGTTTCAGTATAGGCATTGTAAGCTTAGCGGTTGTTCGCACTTGCGAGCGGCAGGATGAGTTGGACGAGGCTCGGGGAAGCTTGAGGAAGCCTTTGATCTAGGAGGTAGATATTAACTGCCTTTGAGCTCTCCTCCCGAAACGAGTTTGAAAACAATGTTTATTAAACTGACCAGAATGTATAGCCTAGTGTGGCTGTATTTTATTTATTTATTTGTTTATTTTTTCCTTTTGCCGTGTTTCCTCACCTTTCTGCCTCACACTGAGAGAATTTATTTTGAATGTTAACGCAATATAACCATAATTTTACATTAAAACTTGTAAAAACCATTCATGTCCTCCTCCTTTAACTACACACATCATGTTTTTTCCATATCCATTTTATGACTAAATATTTTTAATATGACTGAGTTTGATCACCTTTAATAAAAAGACATTTTAAGCTTAATTTTAACACGCATGTCCACTATTATTCAAAAAATGAACAAATATACAGTAATTAAAGAATATTTACATTATCAAAAAATATCACTGAAGCCTAAGTGTAAGCACTTACTTTCAGCTTTCAGTGTATTTCTGAGTATGTGTTTTAACAGTGTGTATTACAGCTGAGTCTGTTTTCATGTTCTCCTGTCATCCATGGCAGGTTGTGCTTCCCAGCCATCAACACACAGATGCCACTTGAGTTTTTTCCTGTTTGGCTCCTTAGCTGATAACTCACTTCTTCAGTTTATCGCACAACAGCACAACACGCCATTTTAGGACAAATAACTCAAAGTTCACTGAGCTCAGACTACTGTAAGTACAGGGGCTTATTATCAGTTCAGCTCAGCATTTAGAACAGTGATTATAGATTATTCTATGTTGTGTAATATACTGTGTGAGGTTTCTTTGATAGGGGATGACACTTTACATTATCACTATGAATTTTATTTTTTTTTTTTCGTCATTTTGATCCATTTGACCAATGGAAGATTGCTCTTAATTTGGGACTATGTTTTTGTACTCTTTTCTATGATGTCTGCAAAACAAATTAGGGCAATGTGTCTTGAATTACATGGGTATGTAGATAGAAATGTATTCACTGCCAGTGATAGTGGATTTTTGGAAAAACAAGCCTGGATGTAGCAACAATTCTATACAATTTTATTACATGTATTCTTGAAACTGTTCACACTTCCAAAAGGAAATGCTCCTTAAGTGGCATGAAAAGCTTGCTCAGCTGGTTTTATCTGTAACTTACGAGACTAATATATGTGAATCTGGCAATGTTTTATTACATTGGTTGTGTATGTATGTTTCTGGTGAGTGGCTCTAAACGGTCAATGCCCTATAATGTATCAGAAAACCTTTACAAAAGCAAAGGTGAAATAAAAAAAACATTTTAGCTGAAACAACAATGCTATTTTAACTTTCTTTTAAAAGCCTTTGAACTCTCTTACTGACTCATTCCCAAGCACTCAACATAGCAAGTACAATGCGCTACTTAGGTGAGTAACCTATGTCAGAAAACTCATATAGAGCTGATTATGTGATGTTAACATCAATTTATTCACTGCGCTAAAGATATTTTAAGGTCATAATGTAGTATTGTGCAAAGAAACAAGATTTGTTGAATCAGCACACTGCCCCTGTAATCATATGAAGAGGTGAAAAGGAGAAAAGAAAAGTGTTTTATTGCCACTAGTATTTATTTTAGCTAAACTGAATCAAAAAGTTATAAATCACAGATACTACTTTGATCAAATAATGCACACAATAATGGTGTGAGAAATGTATGCATAAATGTATGCTTGGTGTACATAATTATATTTCAGTGCTGCCTTTTTGTGCTTTTGAAGGCACTTCAAATTCTAGAGAGCATTTGATTGGTCAGCAGATTTGATGAGAAGCTGAAGTATGAGGTGATGTCACAAAAAATTGCTGATCCAAGTTTTGAACCAAGTTTATATCTTCTAAATGCAAATTTTGTCAATGTTTTGAAGCACACTCATATTCGAGCGTATGTGACGCTCGGGGGGGTTCAGGTGTAGTGTACCCAAGATGGAGTTGTAAATTTCCGGTAAGAGAAACAGGAGAGGGGATCCCAGTTTAACAGGTTTAATTAAAGGACGTTTGTATATGTTACTTCA
>JAUMHQ010000069.1:5541346-5566629 GCA_032361165.1 Enteromius paludinosus
ACTTGATTTCTATAAGAAGTAGGAAACGATGGTGTTTGAGACTCACAGTATGTTATGTTCATGTACTGAACTGTTATCATTCAACCATGCCAAGGTCAATTCAGTTTTCCATTCTGTGGCACCTTTAATATAAGGTGGAACCAAAAGAACTTCCACAGAAGAATGACAGTTTGGAGCAACATGTGCTATGAAAATATGATAGAAACTTTTATTGTCAGGGTAATCTATGAATTGGATGAACTTCTATAACTCATTCTGCCTCGCCGTTTCAATCTTTTCTTTCAGATATGGGGTGGAAATACGCGATTTTGGCAAAAGCTGGAGGAGTGGATTGGCATTTCTGGCTCTGGTTAAATTCTTCTGTCCTCAGTTTGTGGACATGAAAAAAGCTTTGTCTTCTGAGCCCCGACTAAATATGGAGACAGCCTTCACAGCAGCCAACGAGTGGCTGGGGATTCCTCCACTGCTGGATCCAGATGGTAACACACAAACAAACCGTTCGCTTTTTTGTTTTGAAGAATGGCTGTGTATTGTTTGTGCCTTCTTGGGGAATGTACTTAATTGCCTGCTTTCACACTTCAGAAATAAACACGTATGTCATGTAATGTCAAAGTCATGTGATGCTTTTTAGCTTTTGAACTCTTAGTGATAGCAAATATGAGCAAAATTGTTTTTTAGATCTTTCAGTGCATTCACCAGATGAGCAGTCTGTCATCACTTATGTAGCCCAGTTTCTTGAATGTTGTCCGGGCCACGATGAGGTGAGGATATCTTTTATTTGAATGACTAGATATTTTAAGTCTTTCGTATCTGTAATGACTGCATTTTTGTGACTTCGTATGTCAATAAGGCTAAAGGTGTGGTCACATTATGGAATTAAAACAAAATGACAAGAAAGGTCCGTTGCCGTATAGTGTAGAAATGTGCAGAAGTCACTTTCATTGGGCAATGCAGCAGAATTGTGTGACCTGTTGTGAAATCTGTGTGATATGTACTGTAAGAATTTGTGGATGAGAATTGAAATTACTGCATTTCGCCTGTGAAAAATCAAAGGTGTTGTATTCTCTCTTTTGGCATACTTAATTTAGATATTTCAATCGGAATCCATGTGAATTTTGCAACAGATTTGCACACACAGATTTCACTCCAGGTTTCGAGTTGGCCTCAAAAATTCATAGCATTTACAAACAGAAAAGTAAGCATTTTCAACACATAAAAAGTAACATATTTTTAAAGTAAAGCAGTTTTTAAAGTAAAGTTTAAAATAAAATAGTGTTATGGGAGATAAATCCATGCAGTAGATATTACTGTGTGTCAAATTTAAGAAAAATAAAAGGGCAGTTAGTAGTGGCATCCCATACGTTACGTCAGTTTTTTATACGGTCTAATTTATGACTTAAAATATGACCTCTGTAAGCGTTGATTGACAGTTTGTCATATGTCAAATGCCGAAATGTGTGGATTTATGAGTGGATTTACGACTATAGGACCCTCCAGTCACACTGACTGACATGTTACAGGGTCCTGCCACCCTGACTGAGATGACAGGAGGTTGTGTAAATCAAAAGATCAACACAGATGTTAGATCAGACACTGAAGGAATTATGAGAAGGTTCATGGTAGGGTTTTTTATCTCTCACATGCGGTGAGAGACCTTTTGTGAGAGGGTTTTATGGAGCTCCTTGCTTCTTATTAAGTCTTGTTTGATCTGAACGGTATATGTTAATGCCTAGTCACCAATTTGCCCCTATCAGGTCCCGTCTAGACACCAGAACCCAAAGCTTCTCTCCTATCTGTTTCCTACTGTGATGTAGTTGGTGTCTGATATAATGTTTCACTGTGTACAGGAAGTATGGGCGGGCCCAGGCTACAAATGTTCGATTTCAAGAACACACAACCAAATCCTAATACTATTTAATGAAATTACACAATATTACAGCATATACACGTCAAGTCTGATTTGCCATAAGAAGCTTGTATTCTTCTCTCTCTCTCTATATATATATATGTTATGTGTGACATAATATATACTTTTTTTTTTTTACTTTTGGAGCAGTGGTGTGCCTACTTTAATCTTTATGGGATACGACTACCGCAATTACATCATATGAAGCCACTTTGTAAGATATGAAGTTACAAATGGGCCTATAAATATCACAATTAAAGTGTTATTCCAGCCCAAAATGAACATTTTGTCATTAATAACCTACCCCAGTGTCGTTCCAAACCTGGGAAAATGTTGTTTGTCTTCAAAACACAATTTAAAATATTTCTGAGGAAAACCAGGCGGCATGTGACTATCCCATTGACTGCCAAGTAAATAACAATGTCAAGGTTTGTCAGAATAGTCCATCAGAAATAGACTTCCGTAAAAAAAACCCTAATGTACCACAATGAATGATTTAATGGTCTGTATAAGTAAAATATTGTTAATCCCATGACACTGATTCATTCACAGGACTGTGCATCAACAGATTCCTCCAGAGGTACGCCAAATTTCATTGAAAGATCGGACAGACACTGGACTGATTCCTGCATGTTATCATCTAATGCCTCTGCAGAAGCTTTGAGAGGACTTCATAACTCTTGTGAGACCAGCCAAGAGAAATATAACCATTTCCTCAACGTGAAGAGGCAATCCCTGTCAGACTCCACTGGGAGGCAGTGTTGTGACTCTTTAGCATGGAAAAAAGACTATTCGGGAAGCGTGGAGGTTGATGGGAACTGTTCAGAGGTTTCAGAAGAGGCTGTTTATGCTATGCCAATGCTGGATTCAGATGAAGAGGAAGCATTTAGCTATATATTAGAGCTGGACCATAAAGAAGCTGTACTAGGCACAAATGTCGACTTTAAATTGAATACAATCATGGATGTACAGGGAATAGAGTTTGCTAGTACATTTGAATCTCAAAGAAGTGAAATAAACTCACTGTGTCATTTTTGTGAGACACAGAGGCAGTTAAAGTCTACAGATGTATTGACTGGGTCAGCTGACGGCAAAAGTGCAGACATCCATGATTTCGAAACATCTTCCCCTGCTTCTGACACTTTGCTGACGAATCACTTTGGTAAAAAGATACCATCTACCAATGAATACTTGGACTTGGAATGTTCATTTCAAATGAAGGAGAGTATTTACTCAGCTGCATTTAATCACAGTGATGGTGTTGAGGATGCTTTTGTGGCACCAGTGAAAAATGGCCTAGATAAGGATAAAATCAGAGAGGACCTTTCCCCCGGTGCAGTGAAGGATGGTCTATCAGATAATGACCAAAATGAGAAAAACAGCGTTTCGGATCGAAGAGGTTTGGACAGAATAACAGGAGAACCTGCAGTTTCACAGAGGTTTGGATTATATTTTACATACATTTTGCTGCATTGTTCAATCGAAGGTAGTTTTGAAACCAGTCATGCTCAGTGGAAGTGCATGCCTCTACTTACATCTACTTACACAACTCCAAAAACACTACTACATTGCACATTTTTTTGTGCAATTCTATACACAGAACTATATTAGGAACTTAAACCATTTTTTTATAGTGCATAATTTGTTAAGTAATACCTTTTAACGTTTGCATTGTATTACCAATTCCATATCTATTGCTTTTGTGATATAGTAACCCTGCTCTTCAGCTCACCCGGGCCATGTTAAATGCTGCATGTGATTTAAAATGGCATCGCTGATCTAGCAAATACGTTTTAATCTCACCTCAAAAATGTCACCACAAAGGTTTTTTTTTTTTTTTTTTTCTTCAGATGAACCTAGGTTGCTTTGAAAATAACCAGTGTGTCTCCTTCTGCCTTCTTCTTGTGTGTTTTAGGAAAGGAGGTCTTGACCTAACTAGTTATGAGGTGCATGTGCTTCTGTTCATCTGGATGATCACCTACTGCATCCTCATGTATCCTCACCTGGATATTCTCAGTCTATTCAACCCAAAATAGCAGTGCATGATAAATATAATTACAAGAGTGTACAAAGTTCTAAACTCTGTGTCCACACACAGACACACTCACTTTATCTCCTTTCAGACCTTACCAGACATTTAATCAAAAAAAGAAAAAAATCATCCTGGTCTCCCTTTTTGTGCAACATCATTTTTGGGTGCCCTACTGCACATTTTGCAGCAGTTTCAAAGAGAAATGTCCACTAAGTGGTGCTAAAACACAGGTTCAATATGAGAACCCATGACCCTTGTTTTTATTATGTTTATATAGGTACGTATTGCTGTGTTTTTATTACATTTAATATCCGAGGACTGTTCTTAAAATGTAATGCTCTATCATGTTTGAAATACACCAACTCCAACCCTAAGCCTACCCAAATGCAAAACTGATTAAAAAAAGGTATGTGTTGATGCAACCGGGCCATTTCAACTTCTTTTTTGGTGCCGTAACTTCAAGATATCTATGTAGCCTACATAATGGTCCACAAGACATGAGAAGCAAGGTTCAGCATATACAGTAATTGATGTAGCCTGCAATAACAGACTGCAGTTGTTGCTTTACATTTTAGTAAAATGTGCACACTCATTGAATCTTGTTTTTAACTGCTTCTGGCACTGATTTTGGTTTCCAGCAACCCAAATGGTACACTGCATACTTTTATCAAACTGTTTTATTGTTTAGGTATTATGTTTGTTAATATACAATAATTTTGTTTTAACACATCTTTTAGACAAAACACATTTAATAAAATGGACAATATTGTCACCAGAAATAGCATGCTACTCTTTTGATTTCTGCCATATCTCTTCACAGCTAGTACCTTTAATAAAGTGGATAAGTGAACACATCTCAAGGTAAATGTCTGCATCCTCCGAAGGACTCATTAGTAGACTGCATGTGTCATCAAGCCTGGTTTAGTTCCGTTAACTGAGCATTATATTCGCGAGCATAATACAACAATTTACACTTACTTGTACAAATGCGACCTCTGAAGGATGCAGTCTTTCGTTTGACTTTAGAAAAAAACAGAATTCAGGTGTGCGCGTGCGCAGAAGGCATGTCGTATTTCATTTTCAACTGAAGAGCCGCGCGCGCGCTCTCTCTCTCTCTCTCTCATACGCACACACACACACACACGTGTGTCAGTTCAGATTAAATTTATGCAATCAAATCTCTCTGAGTAGCGTATAATCGTTGATTACCTGATTGTGCATCATTGATTTCTCCTGTCTGTACGTGCTTATGTGTAGCAGTTAATAAATAAAAAGCATACCTATATTTATAAAGGATGCATTAATTCAATATACAAAATGATAGTAACAGTGTTACAATAGCTCTTTTTTTTCCTGAAATGAATGATATTCCTCAAAGGATAGTAAAAAAAAAAAAAGATTTTAACAAACAGATAATAACAAAAAAAAAATTCAACGAGATAACAAGAATGGTTGATGTTTGTGAAATACTGTTGTGTCAAAACAGAAAACTGTTATTTTTAAAAAATAATAATATTTCTCAGTATTCGTGTTTTTAGTGTAGTTTTCATCACATGCAGTGCTGACGAGAACTAAATATACTCCAGTAAGTGAATAAGTGAACCACAAGATGGCATTAGAGCACTGAACATTGAGGTAAATGATGAGAAGGATTTGAAGAATTGAAGACCAATTAAAAATGTGGCATTAGGGTTATAGTTATTGCTATATTTCTGCTATACGTCCTAATTTATATTTTTATATTTTTTATATTATATTATATTTTTTTATAATTTATATTATATAACATCACCACTGTTTTTTGTAATAGATACATTTATGACAAGAGTGCAGCTAAACAGTCCAAACTGACCTTCTGTCAGAAAAAGTTTCTTCCTTTTCTCTATCACACTTTTGGAAATCATCAGAAATGATGTATCAGTTAAAAAACGTTAAAATCAGACATTTCATTGGGCTATCATGAAAACGGAACTTCAAAATCATGTTAGAAAATGTTTTCATTCATGAATTAGCTATAAAGAAAACAAGTCTGGATAATTTACTTTCACGTCTATATTCAAAATTGTGCGTCACAGTTAACAGACTGCTTTAGTTAAAAAATATATATACATATATATATATATATATATATATATATATAAAATAGTGACTCTTTTAGTGTAGTATCATAATGAATTAATAATTCACTATTATTCACTATTCTGTGAACTCCAGTTTTTTTATATAGCTTCTATATTATTTAGATTTTGTGCCGGTTATAATTACCCAGTTAATTGACTTATTTATCTGCAATGCATTATTAAGATTGTAGACGGCTTAAAATGGCCTGCTCAAAACTCTTTCTAATCGCGTGGTACTATAGAACAAAAGCTCAGATCATCTGTATGTCACGATTAATTTCATCTTTACTGTTTCCTCTCTGAAGCTTTGCGCGCATGTTGGCGGCGACGCACTCCGGAGCGCAAGGACCAACGAGAGCGCGCATCTGGTCTCGGGGGCGAGCCGGGAGCTCTTTCATAGAGAGGCAGCAGCGAAAGTGTGAGAGGTTCTTCAGATCTGAGCAGAAGCAGCAGCAGACGCGCGCAGATGGCGGGAGCGCAGCCGGGAGTTCACGCGCTCCAGCTCAAACGCGTGTCGGTGACCGAGAGCCTGAGGACCGGCGACAAATTCATTAAATGGGACGATGTGAGTAACATGCAAGTCGAATTCAGTCATTTTCCCTTTTTACAATGTTCTTGTGCAGCGGTGAGACTGTAACGTTAACTGTCAGATTCTGTCAAAAAGTCCAGTTACACAGATGCTTGCTGTCTCTCGGGAGTGCTTTGCATCTCAAATTAGAGTGTTTTTTTTATGGATACAGTTGTCCAAATTAACATGTCATCTGTTGTCATTTACTTCACCTCATGTCGTTCGAACCGTGCGACTTACTTTTCTTTCTTCTGTTAAACACAAAAAACGCAATAGATCCCAGATCCCACGCGTATCATAAGTTTAAACACATTGCGAAAACGCATCCTTGTTTTGGATAGACATGATGCTGAGTAAATGCAGATATGTAGTGTAGGAGTATAAACCCCACTCTACATATATACAGTATATGTGTGAGTGTGTGTGTACAATATACCTGTTTGTAACCATGTTGACAGATCATGTTTCAGATATGTTTCCATTTCTTTAAAAGCTAGTTAGTGGTGCCATTTAAATCATGACAACTGAAGCATGTGCACCTGGCAGGTAATCATGGAAATGTAATGATTTTTGTAATGATTTCCTTGTTCCGATATTTCCTCATATTATCCCCTCTCATGGACTCTTATGTCTTAAAAAGTCAAAGATGTCTACACAGGTCATCAAGTCCAAGTGGTTTGGTTAGGGTCATGGAGGGACAAGCATAACTGATCATAACAGTGATAACTACTTGAAATTACAGTGCAATGTGAGTTTGACACAAATTATGATTAGGTTCGTTGTATTAGGGGTTTTTCAAACGGATTGCACATATAAGTCCAAGCCAACTGTGTTGTGTTTGGCATGGAGATGAGGTTTTGTATAAGATACAAGTGGCTTTGCAGGTTTATATGAACATGTGCTGCTGTGCTTCAGAAATGTTCTTCAATATCTGCAGTGTTTTGCCCTGCATTTGAACTCCTGAAATGAATGAATAAATGAATGAATGGATGTTTTTGAAAACCGCCAGCGTGTACTGAACCAGCAGGCAGATCGGAGAGTTGTTTATGATTATTATTATTGATAGTAATGCGTGAAGATGTGCTCCGATCTTACAGTGTGCTAAACTGGCTTAGTCAGGAGAAGCAATAATCAGGAGAATTCAATGATCATATAGTATTCAAAAAGTAAAGTTGTTAAACTTTTAGTAGTCAAGGGCATACTGTACAGTATCATGAGCCTCTTTCTAATAAAAAGGCATCATGTAATTACTCATTGGAGTCAGATGAACTAAAAACAAGCCTATTTATACAGGGCTTCTTTCAAACAATTGATTGTCATAACCAGTAGTCAATTTTAAAAATATGATGACGAGAAACCAAAATATAATGAATTTGAACAATTCTGATGTTAGAGCCTCCTCAGGATATGTGACTTTGTTACTTTTCTCATATACTACAAAGTCCGTTTGGATAAAAGCATCTGCTAAATAAATAAATCTATATGCTAGTGTCTAAGTGGGTTCAGAACAAAAGCTGATATTAGTGACCAAAGACATTAAATTGACATGTTTTTCCCGTAGCTTCATGTTCCCCGTGTAGATTTGCAGTTTTGTGGTCAGTTTGGGTGTGATTCCAGGCTGATTTCCTGAGTTTCCCCAGCTCACATGTTTTTGTCCTGTGCACTCCTTCCTCTTTTGTCCCTTTTTATTCGTTCACTTTTCTTCATCCTGTTTCACTTTAGCTTTTAAAGTCTTTGTGTTCTCGCTGGTCAAACTGAAAAGCATAGTGGTTTTCCGGAAGATGCTTTTGAAAACCATTTGATCCTTCTGCTTAATGTTGTGCTCGTTGCAGGAAATAAGCTGCCAAATGAAACCAAAGTGCGGCTTTTTTTTAAGAGAGTTGATGTGATGTGTTTCTCAAAAACCCAATCAGAAGCAGAACCCGGTCTCTCGTAATGATTGTTATGAATATTGCAATAGAGCAGAACATTTTGTGCACTGTAGGCATCAGTTAACCAACAGCTGAATGTGAGATGTCTTCAGTGTGTAATGTGTTACAGATCCTGTCATCTGTTAGATTATTGATTTGTTTTTTTCGCTATGCTATGCACTCAAAATTTTGCATTCAATTTATTTGTACTAGTACAAAGACAAAAGATTTTCATTCATTCACTCATTTAATGGCAGTAGTCCAAAAGTAGTCAAATATAGTGCATCCATCCATAATAAAATGTGAATGAAGGCCTACTGTAGAAAATCGAAATATCCATATTTAAAATGTTAAAAACACTTTCTCTCACTTCGCTAACTGTCATACATGCAAATGGACCTGATTTCACAGTCGAATCGGAATTTTTGAATCTTGCCGATTGTCGACCGATAGTCGAAACATATGTTTGGGGGCGGGGCAAAATAAGAGTCAAGTCATTTGTTAACACGTAGGGAAAATGTGTAACAGAGGCGCCCGCAGAAACAAACAGGGTAAACAATGTTTTATCTTTCCATTAAAAGATAGTTAACATTAAATGTTAGCGAAACCATAAGAATTGTAATTTTTTTTACAGTAGTGCTCTCATTATAACTATTATGTATATGGCAGTAGTTCTTTTTATACGAGATAAATAATATACACGAAATAGATAAACCAGCTGAAAAAATCCAGTCTTTCACTGTCAGTCACGGATTATGGACATTTATATTAACTTAAATCTAAAGGGGTGGTTACGTTTTTTTCACGCAGGTTAAAATATTTATTTGAGCTTCTTTCTTTTCAGATTCTTATTTACAGAATTACTTTAATAGGCTGTGTGTTAAAGTTGTTTGTGTATTTTTCAAAAACACATTATTTTTCACACACTCTACATTACTGTACATGTTGAGGACATAATTACTGATTATGGTCTTTTTTACACGTCGTGTTGCATTGCGCCTCTTAAACGTAACAGCATGTCTGCATTTGTGATGTAATGACAAGCAACTCCCACTCCACTTCACTGCTCACTTCTAAGTCGCATTTGAATAGTAAGCAGTACCAGGTTCTTATAATAAGAAAACATATCTTACTTAAAGGTTGTGAGTCAGAAGCTCCAGACTGTTCTTGCAGAGGTCCACTTTATAGTCTCTGCTTTAAATGATTTATCATGAAATTGCGTGAAAGGTTTAAAAAGTCTATTCGTAAAGTATCTGAAAAAGATTTACTCTATAAACAATTACATTACATAAAGACAAAATCATTAATGAATAAATAAAATAAGCTTATGAAACAATAATGGCGCTTTTCCTCTGCGTGGTACGACTCGGTTCGGCACGGCTCAGTTCGGCTTCCATGCAGTTTAGTACCGCTTTAGAGTGGGCGGGAGTGGGGCGTTGCCCCATCAAGCTCCCGTGGATCCGCTCCTCGGCGATCAACGAGAGGAACGTCTGTACTTCCTCAATAGACCACGAAACAGCCATTTTTTGGTTGATACAAAAAAGTGCGTTTCTTCAAACAAAACAGTTGCGTCCGATCCTTCGCTGGCTGTTGTCACCAATCACGCCTCTGTGGCCCTCTCCGATCGGCAGCAGCGGGAACTTTCTCCCGAGTTTTAGTTCCCACCCGGACTGTTTTGACCCACGCACCGCGGCGAGTTCCGCCGCAGCTGTTGCCGGTTATTCATTGATTTCTTGGCTTTTATAAGGAGCGAACTTTTTTCACATCTTCGCGAAGTTTTACTAGCCGATGTCTGTAATCCTGAGCGTTTATTTCTTGGACTGCCTTTCCGTGTATGACCCTGGACTGTTTATATGGTATTTGTTTCTAGCCGCCTGCCCATTGGATTATTGCCTGTTTTGTGACCGATCTCTTGGATTACCTGAATCATTGCTGTTTGCCATTGTTTGTGACCACTGCTTGTCTGACTACCCCAATAAAGCCTTGCTAATGGATCCAAACGTTTCTGAGGAGTCCTTACACAAACATATTATGCAAAGAAAAACTTTTATTTTCGCGATTAATCATTTGACAGCACAAAAAAAAATATGTGCTTTATAAAATTAAGTAGGCTGTATAAAAAGTACTTTTTTTACTTAAGTACATAAATAAATAAGTACTTTTGTACTTTCACTCGAGTAAAATTGAAAAAGGAGAACTTTTACTTTTACTGGAATAATATTTTACTGTATGTATCTGTACTTCCACTCAAGTACTTGATTTGTGTACTTCGTCCACCTTTGATTACAAACACGTTTGAGCTTCCGTGTTCTGTGTATTTTATGCACACGTACCTTGGCTTATTTCGGCGTCAGGTGTTCGACATTACATACCCTATTTAAACGCTGACTTCACTATAGATCGACGCAAAGTCTTGATTGCCCCCGGTGTCATTTCTAAGCGTTTATTTCTTGTTGGATTATCTGGTTTTGTTTTGGACTGTTTATTGTACTTTTGATGCTCGCTGCCTGCCCTGACCTATTTGCCTGCTCTTCGACTACGATCTTTGTCTGCCTCTGATACTGCGGTTTTCTGTGTACCAACCTCTGCCTGTCTGACCATCCCAATAAATACGCTGCAAGTAGATTCGGATGTCTCTGGTGATTCATCACACACATCCAGTGTTTCATTCATTTTTTTCTCCATTAGTAACATGCATTTATATAGGCGGTGTTGAATTTTATATTTTCCTCCTTGCATTCTTTCTTATCATGTACAGTTAAGTCAGTGTAAGGTCCAGCCTTGACCCAAAGAACAGAAATCCAGAGTCAATCAATCACTTTTATTTATATAGCGCATAACCTGTCTTTTAACAATACAGATTGTAGCAAAGCACTGAAAATTATCAAATATGAGAACAAATCGGAGTCC
Source organism: Enteromius paludinosus (assembly GCA_032361165.1). Classification (NCBI taxonomy): domain Eukaryota; kingdom Metazoa; phylum Chordata; class Actinopteri; order Cypriniformes; family Cyprinidae; genus Enteromius; species Enteromius paludinosus. The sequence continues at coordinate 5,552,793 of JAUMHQ010000069.1, forward strand.
TGTCCCACTTTATATTAAGTGTCCCTAATACATGTGTACCTACATAGTAAATAGATGTATATCTAGTATGTAACCACATTGTAAGTACACATTGCTACATAGTATCTACAGATGTAATATTTCTGTGACTACACACATGTAACAACTCTCTGAATGGTGTGTGTAAGTACAAATGTGTAACAGGACATTGGTAACAACACATTTTTCAATCCACTAAGCAGTCATGTAACAGGAATTACATAACTACATTTTGTAACAGCAGTATGTATAAGAGTAACTGGAACAGGGTGTGATCAGGGGGTGTAGTTGGGTACTGTAGGTTTAGGGATATGTAAAGTGGGTGGAGTTGGTGCACCTCTGTAATACCAGTGTATACACATGTTAACTCCTCAGGAACTGCCCACTTAATATAAAGTGTAACATTCTGGACACCAACCACAATTTATAAGTAAAGCCTAATTTACTGCCTGCTGCTGTGTAACATCATGAATAAGAGGCTTATTTGCTCTTTCAGGCCTTCACAGTAGCATCGACTTGCTCTTCTGGAATTTGTTGATTGGAGTGAAAATTCCTGTTTGGAACTAAATGTTAGCATGACAAAGGAGATGATAGTAACCTTTTCTAATAAGCAGACACAGATAGTTTTGGCAACCACTAGTGCCATTCATGAAAAGCCTATTGAAATTGTTGTGGTATACGTGTACCCGGATACAATTTTTGACTTTTTGTTAAAATTGAGGAGATACATAGAAAATGCCAGCAGTAACTTTTAAGGCAGCTCAACTCCTTTAGGGTTATTAAGAAGACTCTTATATGTTCTACTATTCTTACATTTGAAGTGTTATTACATTCTCCAGTGCCTGCTGGTTTCAATCTATCAGTCTTCAAAATAGAAATCATCTGGATTGTACAGCTGAAGCCTGCTCTAATCATTGGACTTCAGACTCTTACCTCTTACAAAGTAATATACAGTACTGTGCAAAAGTCTTAGGCCTCTAGTATTTGTACAACTAAAGATGTTCTTAAGTCGGTTATTTCTATTTCTATTTTTGCGGTAGCATGTCAGTTGGAAATTTCAGCTTACATTTCCTAACATTATTTATTTTGTCATTATTTGTAATAATGCAGTCAGATTATTGTATGCACAAGGAGTCTGACAACAGCCAGTGCTCCACACAGAGATTTGATCTGACCATCATCCAGTCTGTCTGGAATGACATGAAACAAAACTGAGACAGACTAAATTGAGAAGAACTGTGGCTATGTCTAGAATGTCTAGAAAAAAACGGTAACACTTGGAACACAACGAATGGTGAATACCTCGTGTTTTTTCATATGTGCTAGACCATTTCCGAGTGTGTCGCTTGAGCATCCACTATCATTAGGTGTTGTCTGCAACCAGAAGCTCGGGGTGGGACCCCATACAACTCTAAGTGCTCTGTCAACATACCTCAGGTATGTTTATGATTTGATATACATTATGTGTGTCTGTTTTACTTAGGACATTTCACATCACTACTATAAAGTCATACTAAATGAATGACAATAACTCAGGAGAATTGAGAATACAGGGAACCCTTTACCTGCTAACATTTAAACCAAAAAAACAGCCAGCATTTTTTATTTATTAATAAAAAAATTATTATTTATTTATTGAAACTAAATGTCATTCTCCTCAGTATTCTTCTCTTCTCAAACAGGGGTTTAAGTTTCTAATGTAAAAACAAAAAACATGCTATGATTCTAGTATTGTTATTGTCACTCTCTCTGACAGCCAGCAGCGGGAACCTTCGACCGAGTATAAGTTCCTACCCAACTCTTTTGCACCACACACCTCAGCTGATTCGCGGCAGGTGTGCCGTATTATTTCGCCTTTATAAGGCACGGACTTTAACAAACTCACTGCAAAGTCTTATCGTCCGATGGAGATATTTCTGAGCTTCTTTCCCGTGTTTGTTTTTCCGTGTATGACCCAGGACTGTATCTTGACTCTGATTCTTGCTGCCTGCCTTTGTGCCTGTTTACTGAACTGTCTTTTGGATTATCTCAGTTGTTCCTGTTTGCTGGTGATTATCTTTATCTGCTGACAACCGTGAGTAAAGCCATGCAAATGGGTCTGCATGACTCTGAGCCTATGTCAAAGTTATATTGTAAAAAATCATATTCTACAATACTTCTAATTCCTTCCTAATGATGTGGTAATTCTTTATTAATTACTCTTTGGTTCCCAGTGTTTTCACTTTAGAATAATGTTCCAGATTCTAAGTAATTCCTTCCTAATGATGTGGTAATTCTTTATTAATTACTTATGGGTTCCCAGTGTTTTATCTTTAGAATACTGTTCCATATCCTAAGTAATTCCTTCCTAATGATGTGGTAATTCTTTATTAATTACTCATGGGTTCCCAGTGTTTTCACTTTAGAATACTGTCCCAGGTTCTAAGTAATTCCTTTCTAATGATGTGGTAATTCTCATTTCTCCTCAGTCATTGTCATTCATTTAGCATGACTTTATAGTAGTGATGTGAAATGTCCTAAGGAAAACAGACACACATAATGTATATAAAAGCATAAACATACCTGAGGTATGTTGACAGAGCACTTAGAGTGGTATGGGGTCCCATCCCGAGTTTCTGGTTGCAGACAACACCTGATGACAGTGGATGCTCGAGCGACACCCTCGGAAATGGCCGAGCACATACAGAAAAACACGAGGCATTCACCATTCATTTAACCAAAAAAAATAAAGCAGATTTCAGACACAACTTTCTTCTCACTTCGGGGCTCAAGTATGCCTTTCCCCCAGTGAGCTTCCTTGCACAGACCCTTTGCAAGATCAGGGAGGACGAGGAGCAAGTTCTGTTGGGAGCGCCTTACTGGCCCTCCCGGACATGGTTTCCAGACCTATTGCTCCTCGTGGCAGTCCCTCCTTAGAAAATCCCCTTGAGGAAGGACCTTCTTTCTCAGGGGATGGGCATGATCTGGCCCCCACGCTCAGATCTCTGGAACCTGCATGTTTAGTTCCTGGACGGGACGCGGCAGACTTGATTAACACCATCTCTCAGTCTCGGGCCTCCTTCATTGGCCTTTTCCAAAGGATTCGAAGACGATTGGTCTCTCAAGTGAGATCCCATATGTAACGTCTCCATTCCCTCCTTCAGGGAACGTGGGTTACGTTGGTAACCTAGACCTTTCCAACTGACACGCTACCACAAAAATAGAAATAGAAATAACCGACTTAAAAACATTTTTTGTTGTAAAAATAATAGTGGCCTAAGACTTTTGCACAGTACTGTATATTACTTTGTAAGAGGTAAGAGTCTGAAGTCCAATCATTAGAGCAGGCTTCAACTGTACAATCCAGATGATTTCTATTTTGAAGACTGATAGATTGAAACCAGCAGGCACTGGAGAATGTAATAACACTTCAAATGTAAGAATAGTAGAACATATAAGAGTCTTCTTAATAACCCTAAAGGAGTTGAGCTGCCTTAAAAGTTACCGATTCTGCTGGCATTTTCTATGTATCTCCTCAATTTCAACAAAAAGTCAAAAATTGTATCCGGGTACATGTATACCACAACAATTTCAATAGGCTTTTCATGAATGGCACTAGTGGTTGCCAAAACCATCTGTGTCTGCTTATTAGAAAAGGTCACTATCATCTCCTTTGTCATGCTAACATTTAGTTCCAAACAGGAATTTTCACTCCAATCAACAGTCGATGCTACTGTGAAGGGCCTGAAAGAGCAAATAAGCCTCTTATTCCTCTAGACATATTTTCATTCTTTCTCATCTAATGTTAAAAATAAAATAAAATAAGGTATATATATATATTTTTTTTTTTTTTTTTTTTTTTTTTTATCTCTTTATTTATTTATTCTTTGTCATAAAATAATACAGTTTCTTTGTGAATGGCCAGTGGTGGAATTAGTTGTGATGCAAGGGGCACCAGCTAAAATCTTGCCAGCTAAAATTAAGTGTAATAATTTCACTCTTTGCTTTGTTCCATGAGAAGCTCTCTGTAACACTGTCTGTGAAGCCTGCATTTATAATACATTATAAGGGTATTCTAAAGGCATTTTAGTGAATGCATTATGCATTGTAAAACTTTATAATGTGTTATAACATCTAATGAATTATCATAAAAACTATTAGAATGCATTATAATATTTACATTATTTGTAGATTTTACCTTTTAAGAGTATGATTACTTATAACACAGTAAACACCATTTTAAATCTACTTCATTTATAATGAACTATATCATATCTTTCAAGATCTGCACAGTACCTTACAACAGCTTTATGAGTGCTTAGGTGCTGAGTGTTACAGTATTTGAGTATGTCCTATGAGGCTGTGTGGCTCAAAGTTTTTCTCATACAATATGAGACCCAACCCAGAAATGTTCATGCCTTATGAGAAAAAAAAAAAAACTCCCACAACTTCTAAACTGCACGGTGTATGCTCACTCTTAAAGGGTGTATTACCACTAAAATACCTAGTGATACATTAAGTTATAGTTCAGCCACAAATTAACATTCTTTCATTATTTGTAAACATAGAAGAAAGTTATTGGAAAAGAAGATTAAGCAAATATGGAAGAAGCTTCTTTTTAGGGGAAATGTTCAAGTTTGTTCAACCTTTAAAATGAAGAGTATATTGTAGCTGGCTGCAGCTTGATGTATGCAACATTTGGCAGACAGCGCTGCGAGAGAAAGAAAGGTATAACATGTACTCATCAGGAAGAGAAAAGAGCCTAGAACCGAACCCTGAGGTACCCCAGTGCACCAGTTAGCTGATGTGTCTCCAAGATACTTAGAAGGGTCTGCCTGTGGGTTAAGACTCAAACTGGGAAAGTTTAGTTTGCAGTGTCGAGGGGGTGGATAGCAGGATTTGGTGATTTATTGTGTCAAAGAAATCAGATATGTCCAGCAGCATTAGGATGGATGATCTGGAGGCAGTTCTCACAAGCCACAGGCTTCAGTGATGCAAAGGCAGACTGTTGTTGCAGGTTTATCTGCCAGAGTAAATAAGACTTGGTTAAAAACAACTTCTGTGTTTTTACAGAGGAGAGAGAGCTATTTTAGCAGTGTTGGGGAAGCTACTCTGAAACTGTAGTTGGACAATTCTTGACGGAAGCGTCAGCCAATAGGATCGCTCTATGCAAATACAGTAGCCAGGCGGCAGCCAATCACATTCATCCTGAGGCTGCTATGACCATGGAGTCAGTGCCAAACTTCAGCCACGCCTTCCATCAAACGTGATTAAACAACAGGTGGCGGTAATGGCAAAAAAATGAGTTTGTAATCTAACAAGAAGAATATCCTTGCATCGCGCTGATTCGCGCAGCTACACCGCTACTTGCTGCAAAAAGTAGTTAGCTACTGGAAAAGCTACACTGTTTAAAAAACAACTGAGCTACTGCCAAGCTACTGAAAAATGTAGTTAAGTTAGTAGCGTCGCTACTTGTAGTTAACTACTCCCCAACACTGTATTTTAGCTCATTTTTCAGTTTGTTTATCATAAAAAATTTTTGTTATTGTTTTTTTTATAAAACAACTAACTTCTTTAATGTAATGAAGGAAACTGCCAGAGAGGATAGATTTACTGAGGGTGTGGTACAGTGTACAGAGTACAGTGAATGAGTACTGAAAAGAAGTGGATTGTAGAATTCAGAAGGAAATGGGGCAAGAGTAGATGCAAAGAGCAGTTGTAGCATTTGATCCAATCAGAAGCAAACTTTTTGTTACATTTAACAAATCATCTTTAATACCGCTTTACCAGACCAAGGGGTAACTCAAACTGCAACTATAAGGGTCTGTGGACCCTTCCCCTGAAAGGCAGCTAACACTTCAGGAATACAAAACAGGTCTTTGATTCCATGGCAACCGACTGATAACATATTGCTTGAAGGAACGTGAACAAAGCAACTCTGACTAGTTCTCCCCAGACAATGGACTTTTCCCTAAATTAATTCACAAGAAATCTTTCTTTGAGTGAACACATATCCTTTAGGTCATTGTGTATATTGTTATTGTGCATGTATATCCTATTGTGTATGGTATACTGTTTTATGCATGTTTATTAGGGCTGTAATGATACACCAAACCCACGATTCGGTTTGTATCACGATTTTTGACCCACGATTCGGTTCGTATCACAATTTTTTTTCGTGGGGGGTGGGAGAAAAAAGCAATTTTTAAAACAATTTGCCCCCGGCTTGGTAATAGATAACAGGGCTCGAGCACACTGAGTAAATACTTGAACCCCTCGTTATCAACAACCGAAAATGGTCGCATATCTATGGCGGCGAATCTATGCCAATAATACGCGAGTGCACCACTGATGCTGGTGTGATATGTCATCTGCGCGCAATTCAAGTTAGTCATGGGGTGTGTCGCGATGCTCCCTTATTTAACCGATTTCGGACTCGTCTTCAGATGATATAATTGAGAGTGCATGTTATATGTTGATATCTTTGCAACATTCAGTGTTTTACAAATCTCTTCTAATTTTTATATCAACCTCCAATCCAGTGCATATGCAAATTATAAAAGTTATAAAACTATAAAACACGATTGGCTCTTAGACCCACAAGAGGTGCACCTAATTTTACACCAGGCAGAGGCCTTGACTATTCATGTAACTCAAGATCCACGGATTGCGACAGATCTCTCTATCAGCTCTCTTTTCATCTAGCAGGACATCTTTGGGATTCATCACTCTTCCCCATTTGTGAGTGTATTTATACTTGTGTGTTTGGTTATGTGAGTTAACATAGAGTTACAGTAATAAAACTTGTGCACAAATTAAATGAGTTTCTGATTCTGCCTTGCAAATTAATGTCCCTTCACGATTTCGACCCATGCTACACGCTCTAATGCACTGATACTGTAAGAAGGTATTTTTCGGTGGCCACGAAAATATCCATTCTTGGAGTTTATATGAACTTACACTATATGTTTGCTTAATGAACAGATTAGTTGATGGTAAATCTGCTACAGTTACTACTAGCAGCTGATATAAATAATTGCAATTAATCATAATTTATAGTAATTATTTATATACATTTCCCTTAATGAGCTAATATGCTACACAGTGTTTAGAGGAAAGGAAAAGAGAGCATAGATGTGCGTGTAAGCGGTGGGCCTTTGTGAGTCTGCGGTGCAGAGAATTGATTATGGTGGAAAACAAGAGTAATAACAAAAGTAGAGTTGGAAGGCCATTGTCTATTGCTCATTTTCTCAGCGTTTATTTATTTATTTTTCAACTACACTGTAATCTTCTATACTCTCAGTATAATTGACATTATGACTCTTTTTGTATTCCAGTGGTTCAGTGTTGGAGTGGTCTAGGAGCACAATGCTAAGTCAGAAAGGGCATTGAGGTCAGAGATCCCAGTGGCTATAATAGAGAATGTGGCTGTGTGGTGTGAAGTTTATCTAGTTAGCTGTCCATTCTTATCGGTCTGCACTGGCCTGAAGGTCTTTCTCTTCCTCTTTCTTTCCTTGACCTCATTATACATCCCCTCTCTTCCATTTTCCGCCATATTCTTCCAGAAAATTGTGGTTGCAAACAGATGATATATCTCTGCCTGCTGCCTCAAATTTGTTCCTCTCTCTGTCTTTCGTAAATTCTCTTTCTCTCCCGTTCAGTGTCTCATGCACACACATAAACACACTTTCTCACAAAAGCTATTTAATCTTAGGGTTTATACCTTCATAATTTATTGGGTAATATTTTATCTCGCTACAGCAAAAGCATAACATTGTAAATATTGGCCACATCTACAGAATGTCTTCAGAAGATGTATACACACAAAATAATAATTATAATAATTATAAAAAACCTGTTGTTTAACCAGTCATCTGTTCAGTTGTGAATCATTAGTGCTTTATATGGAGCAAAAAAGCATATATTTTCGAGAGCAGCTGCCTGTTACAGCTAGTGTAGCAATTGGACATCAAATGAAGTTGGCATTCCTGTTTTTACTGTAGAGAGTATGATGGTTTGTCCTCTATGTGTTTAACTTTAGTTTAACACCTGAGGATATAGAGAATGTAAGGATCCACAGAAATGTATTAAAATATAAAAAACTAAATAATGCAGTGTATGTATTGACTTATGAAACAAAATATCAAAGCTATGATTACAATATAAAATAATAATCCAAACAGAGAACCAGTCAATAACTTTTTATATATATATATATATACTGTACATGCATACATACATACATACATACACACACTAACATTTCAAAGAAAAAACATTTCAAATTAATAACAAAATAAATAAACTCCACTTAGTGATCATTTATAACTAATTCAACAAATGAAAGCAAATTCTATTAATTTCCTTAAAAAGAAAGCCTTTTAGTTGGGCTCTTTAGCATTTTAATTATACATTTGCTTTGAAAAGAATAAGAAATTATGATGCATAATTTAAGTATAATTTAAGTGTTACTTAATGAAGGACAACTCACCAAAAGAGATCATGAAAGGGCCAAGCATCAACCCCTGTGGCACTCCCAGAGGCATTGCACCCAAGAGGGAGAGTCAGACATGGAAGGACCTGCTGTCACCTCATATCGCATGCCTGCTCAAGGTCACTTTACATGCCGACTGTGTTCGGTGTAAATCATCCATCCTCTATTTGTGCATGCCACTTCATCAGGATTTGTATATTCCCATTGATAAACATGTCACTCATAATGGAAAGTGATGCCCTTTACTGGCTGAATTGAGCATATTTCATGTACGGCATGCACTTTTTTGGGATATATTTCTTTATTTACATCTCATAGAGCTCAGCGTCAAGGGAGATAGAGATGACAAGGGGACAGCAGGAGAAGGCGTGATGGGGACTTGCACAAAAAAGGATGCAATAAAAACAACAGCACACATACGCAAACACAGCACTGAGGAGAAGGTCGTTAAGGTTGTGTAGCAAAAAAAATTGCACAAAACCTTGCTTTTTGCTTGCATTCATGTTTGAACGAGACCAGGATGTTTCCACATATTGGTGTATAAATGGACTGCATATATTATACAGTATGCAATGTCAGTCTCTTTCTTCATAGCAAATTTTTATGGTATGTATGCTGTATGAATCTTCAGAGGCCTATTGAATATTTATTTTGTAATATGCATGGTTTGACAAGAATTGCTGTTCACATCGCACAACAGATTCTCAAAGTAAATTCTTGAAACATTTAAAAGAGCTGCCATTGAGCAAAACATTTTCATTGACATCCTAGTTAAACTTGCTTCGCTTTCTAAAAGTTCAGAACACTTGTGATGTACATATGGCATAAAGTCATGGTGGCACAGAGGGCAAAATTACACACTTGACAGTGGTGTAAGTTGCCCATTGCGTCCACTTTATCTGTGTCACTGCTGAAACATTGATGTAGAATGCATAGCTGCTGTCAGCAAGATTTGGATGGTGGGAGAGTTGGACAGGAAAAGCAAGTGAAAGCAATGTACGTCATACACGGGCAGGCATTGGGAAGCAGGTTGGACTTATTGAAGCTGGCATGTGTTCCTGAAGAAATGAAAATGTAATGAGCTCCTCATGTTCTTCATGTTCCACATGCTCGAAGATCTGTTCATATAAATTTTAAGGTCCTTTTCTAGAACAGGCCAAGTATGCTTTTGTAGAAAGGTTCAGAGGATAAAGGAAAGGTTAAAAAAAAATTGCACGATGAAAATCCATCCTAAAAAGTTTAAAGTAATAGTGAAGTAAATGCTACCTATCTAAATATTTGTTATGAAAAACTGTGGTATAATTTCTACCTTGGCCACACACACACACATAGAATGCTAGCTCTGAAATTAGCTTTATCATGCACAGCTGTTCCCTCATCAATGCTACAATGCTCATTGAATAATCATGAACCAGGACTGTTAAGATTCTGCTGTCTTTCCGCAGTGTTCCTCTTGTGCTTCAGGTTATGGATTACTTCTTCGTCTTCACTAATTCCTCTGGAATTATCTCCAAATTTCAGCTCCACTCTGTGTACTCTATACTTTCCTCTTCTATAACTCTCATCCATTGTCTGCGTTCCATTATATTGTATGACTGTTTGTTATCATCTGCCATTTACTCACCTGTACATCTGCTGTGCTTTTTATGAACACCCCACAGCTGGAATCACACTATTCCCTGCCTGACTTACAGAATGCTATTAAAAAAAAAAAAAATTTTGGATGTGGTGTAAAGGACATTGTGATGTGTGTATAGTACAGTAATACTTTATAATCAAACACTTATATAATATTCTCTAAAATGGCGGAAGATGTAACTCATTGGAGAAGAATTGTTCAGTTAATTATGTTATTTTTGTTTTCTTTGTGCAAAAACATCTCTAGGTTAAGCATGTAACCCTGGTTCCTCGAAGGAACGAGACGCTGCGTCGATGAGACGCTATGGGAATGCCCTCAGAGTGACGGCTCTGAATCATATGTGAAATTTGTATGTGAGAGCCATCTAGAAGGGACATCAGGTCCGAGAACCATACTCGGCCTGGCCAGAATGGTGCTACAAGTAGTAGACTGACCGCGTCCCGGCGCACTCTCTCCAGAACTTGGCCACGTCTGTACCATGGCATACAGCCCCAGTGGAGCTGGATGAACTAGAAAGTACCAAAAGGGACATTCTGCGTTCTCTTTTGTAGTGAAGAGGTCCACCTCTGCCTTGTAAAATACCCTCCAAGGGCCTCATGTATCAACGCTGCGTACGCCAGATTTCATGCTCGCGTTTGGATTCACTAACGATTCCCCGTCCTCAGCCCCTGTCTCGACAGGATATCTGCTCCTACATTTTGATGCCCGGGAATGTGGTTGGCTCTCAGTGAGAGGGATCTTTATCGGGCCAACACAAGGATATGGTGCACCAGCTTGTACAAGGCGCACAAACGCAGACAGGTCAACAGGTATAACCTTGGCAACCTGCTTAGCTGCCATCAAGCCCAGCAGTCTTTGAAACTGCTTGACAGTGAGTGACCCGCATTTTTTCACTCTTGCGAGTCTACTCGAGCAGGTGTCATACGAGCCCACATCGTGGTCGAATCCCACACTACGCCTAGATAAGTGGTTCTCTGAACTGGAGAAAGGACACTCTTCTTGCCGTTCATTCTCAGCCCCAACTGTTTCATGTGAGCTAGCACGACATCTTGATGTCTACTGGGCCAAAATTAACCAGTCATCAATATAATTCAGTATGTACTTTGTAAACATACAGGGCGAGAGTGCAAAATTGGAGAACCCGATACTGGTACACTTTGCCCCCAAAAGCGAACCTCAGGAAATTCCTGTGAGAAGGATGGATTGACACTGAATTCTATATCCTCCTCCTACAATATGCCGGACCCAATGAGACCCAATTGGCAGTCGATCACCGCTAAATAGTTTATACAAGGGATAAATCTCTCGAGACTGATCTCTGGTATACTAAGAGGTGCTAGCACAGTGGCCTGAAGTGGAGGACCGGCAGGGGATGACCGATCTAGCTTCTCTAGAAGAAGGAGAGCCTTTCAGGTCCGCTGCGTTTCTAGGCGGAAATAACTGAAAGCAGCGCTCGCTAGAGACCGATGTGCCCTGGAACACTGGCAGGGTTAGCAGATCGATCTCCTGAGGGCACTGAGGAGAGATAAGCACCGTGTAATGCAGTGTACGCCACTCTTCCCCAGAGGGGCCTGCCCTCTGAAGTCCTGTAGAGTCAGGACTACTGAAAACTTTAATTGAAACACTGGTCCTCAGACCAAATTATCACCAGAACAAAGTCCCTTAAGACTGGTCTCTGGTATCAGTAGAGCTGGTAAATCGGTGCCTTGAAGAGGAGAACCGGCAGGGGACAACCGATGTAGCCGCTCTAGAGACCTCCCGAGGAGGTGGCGAGCCTCCCAGCTCCGCTACGTTCCCGGGCGGAAATTAGCGCTCGCTGGAGACCACTGCGCCCTGAAGCACTGGCAGGGCTAGCAGACTGATCTCCCTATGCGGGGCCTCCTGAAGCATGACCCTCAAGTCTTTCTTTTGCTTGGATGGACCCGCAACAGAGCGTCACCGGCTCCCCTACTTTGTTTATCTTGGGGAAGGATTTTAATTTCCCTTTCGGGCGGCAATGCTCTGTGTGTCTCCTTGATGTGTCTCCAGATGACTGTGAAAAGCATGTACTCATTTACGGCATGTACAGCATTTTTTTCTGTGTGCAAACATGTCACCATCTTGACCTGTCGCCGAGTACCCTCTGCCCACCTTCATTTTAGACCTGTAATTCTTAAAGGCTTGGAGGGCTGGGAAGGAGCCTTTAAAGACAATGCAGTGTCGAGGGAGAGATAGCTCGCAAGCGTCTACTCAATTCATGGCATTGTCTTAAAACTATGTATTTCGTCTTTCATTCAGCACCATTAATTGTTTATGTGGATGAAAAAACGCGTCGTGAATGGCCATGATTTCAACACCTCGGTGTGGAATATCGGGACAAAAATGGCAGGCTCCTTCTCGAAGGCATTTATTTATTTATTTTTGGCCACGTCCACAGAAACGTTTGTTTTTCTCGCAAAAAAGGACTAGTTCCTGTCCCTCAGGGTGATTTACATTCCAGGGCATACAAATGTGGGGTAGACTTGCTGTCCAGACAAGCTGTGACAGATGGGGAATGGAAACTCCACCCCGAAGTCCCCTCGGTGGACCTCTTTGCTTCGCAGGAGACAGCACAATGTCCCCTTTACAGCTCCCCTGGGTCTGGACGCGATGGCCCAGACTGCGTCTTTACGCATTTCCTCCGATAGCTCTGCTCCCATGAGTCCTAGCGAATATCCGTTAACAGGGGCTTTGCCTCTTATTGATAGCACCTCGTTGGTCGACCTGAGTGTGGTTCTCAGATCTAATATGGGACAGCTCACCATGAGCGATTCCGGTCAGGAGGGATCTTCTATCTCATTTTCATTCTCGATGCATCCAGTTGTTCTCGAATGTACAGTATTGTAACATCACAGATTCTTATAAAGTATGGTTATGTGACACATGTCTAGTAAAAACATAACTCCACACTCCCTTTGTCTTCAGAACCCTCTTCATCTCATCCTTAACCCTTTCTCTTTTCTACCGCTTTAAAGGGACACAGGTAGTAAAGTCGATTGTGATTTTGATCCCCTGTCACACCTCTCTTCTGCTTGACATTAATCTTTCTGGCCCTGTGCTCTCCTCACTAGCTTCCCACCGGAACACCGTGGCTGCACAAGGACATTTACAGCACATCTCCATGATAAATCACCATTTATCTCACCACACTGACCTGCCCTGTATGCACTCAGTCTGCTCGGGCGTCTGGGGCCACCTTCACATGGAGAGAGAGCGAGAGATAGGGAGAGAACCAGAAAAGTACAGGAAAGCTGTTTTGCATTGGAGCTGTCATGAAGATGAGTTGTTAGACTCTCTCTCATGAATACAGCTTGTCATGGAAAGCTTACTGTGCTTAACGCTGACACTGGAGCCCAGAGTTCATGTGCTTTATATAGTCTACTCACCTGTCATTGTAGAGTGCACACTATGCAACCAAGCAAGATTTTTATTAGTTATTTTTTTTCTCGAAAACCTCACAGGACAGATGCAGGACAAGTTTATTCTTATTTTGTCTCTTGCTCTTTAGTGCAAAAATATATGACATTTTTCCTTAAATGTAATGTATAGGGATGTCCCGATCAGGTTTTTTTGTCCTTGAGTCCGAGTCATTTGATTTTGAGTATCAGCCGATACCGAGTCCCAATCCGATACTTCTATAATACATAAAGAAAGCATAAAGAAGAGCGAAGAAACAGATACAGGATGTT
>JAUMHQ010000069.1:5571494-5585044 GCA_032361165.1 Enteromius paludinosus
ATCTGAGAGCTCTCTGACACGTCCATAGACAGCAATACAACTAAAATGATCCACAACCAAAAACATAGTAAAAACATTAGTTCCATTCACTGCTCTGTTTTCAATAAACTTATTTATATAGTTTCAGCACAAAGTTATTTGATTAACTAATGTAGTTTTTGATTAACTAGGTAGTATTTAATGCAGTACAGGCATATGTATCTATCATGCATGTAATGCGTTATTTGCAACCAAACTTGGCTGCAGTGTTTATTTAACAGAAAATGCATTATTTATGATGCAAGTTCCTATGATCATTTTTGCTATATATGTTGGGAATCCTACCCCAGTCCGTCTCTGGGTATTGTGTGTTGCCTAAGGCATCAAAACATCAAACTTTGGAAGCTGGATCTTTTCTTCTTTCCATCTTGGCTCATGTCGACTGGCTGTGTCAGGGTTCTGGGGTGATCCAAGGGTTGCATTCTCTCAGCTGATCAATAAAAGAGGTGTAGGAAATCTAAAATGATGGAAATTAAGTGTGTTTTTCTGCATTCTACCCCCTCTCGGCCCTGCCTGCAATAACACATCAGTGTGCGATGAGGAGCTGGGAGGTCATTGAATTCTCATGCCCTTTCAGACATGAAACACACTGAGTTGTGCTGGGTTAGTTACTAAAACAGAAAAAATACTGATTCTACAGGATGCCTCTGTTTCACCAGCTCAAGCACAGGGATGTTGTTGTTTCACTTTTTCTTTTCTTTATCAATTAATGTTTTCTTATTTGTGAAACATTAACATTGTATAAAGGTGTATTCAAAGTATTTTGTAGCATGTGTATAAATTATTTTGGTAAACGATCATGTGTCTGACATGCAAACTACATTTTTCCAGGACTTTTTAACCTCGGAAAATTGCTGTTAAAAAAATATGTTGCTTCTTGAACGATTCACAATGCTTTCAAAGTGAAAGGTGTTGAAAGTGCATTCTCGGGTTTATATGAAAAAGATTAATATGAATTTTGGCTATTTATCATTACATTGGTTGCTGTAGTTCAGAAATTAAATGTCACTACATGAGTGGCAGTAAAAGGTTTATATTACATTTTTAAAAACTTACCACCTACACAAAATTTCTTCTTAAACCTAATGGTAAAAAAAAAAAAAAAAATGCTCGCTAGCTTGCGTCTTGTATAGTGTGACTCAAGTCATAGCCATGCACTCCACACCAATTCTATACCAGGGGCCTGTTCCATAAAACAAGTTTACCAAATGAGCCAGTTTTATTTCATTTAGTCTGACTTACTGTAATTTGATTTGGTTTAAAATAAGTCAAACTAATTAAAACAAGCCTGGCTTATTTGGTAAACTTGTTATATGGAACAGGCCCCTGGTGAGTTACCAAGCAAACTTATTACATTGAATTGCCGTACATGTGAAGGTGATTACAGTATGTTCAAGTATTTTTAAAAGCTATTCTTTCACTTTTAAAAATATAGGTTAAAGTTCTTAAGAAACAAATCTTATGTCACGGTCTGTGTGTGGCGAAGCATGGAGGCAGATACAAGGTTCTCGTGATATTAATCCTTTGGAGGATTCCTGCGAGGCGTCGGCACTGCGGGGCGCATCCGAGGAGCAGGTATCGGAGTCTCCCAGACCCTCAGATCCTCCCCCGATTTGCCCAGATTAACCAGGTCACCCTCAGCCATGGTGCAGTGGGCGGAGTTCCACTCCGCGTTCTCGCTGTACTTGGCACTCTCCACCGTGGCGAGCTCACACTCTGGCTCTCGCACTTGGTCTGTCGTCAGTGGTTCAGGCTCAGTCACGTCCATTCGTGATGGCTTGTCGGTAGCGCCGGGCTCTGCTGTGGCAGCAGCGGTGGGCTTGGGAATTTGCGCCGCGTCGCGGGGAGATGGTGGGCTGGGCTCTGGGTCTGGAGTGGCACTGGCGAGCTCTTCCACGGGACCGACGGTGAATGACGATCCATTCCTCGCCAGTGTCCACTCCACGAATGCAGCAAAGTCTGCTCGAGGGCCATCTTCAGACAGCGCTGTCCGGGTAGCTGGTGTAGTGAGTGATGTCTCGTATGGCCCTCGAACGATCTCTTCCCCTGCTCCAGCATGAGGAGGAGATAGTTGGGTGTGAACGGGGTGTCCATAAGGGAAAAAATTAAATAAAAACTGACAAGAACACACAAACAAAAAGGGTCAGGGAAAGACACAACGTTCACTTTTAGTTTGTAGGTCCAGTCATTCTGTCATTGTCTACGTGTGGCGAAGTACAGAGGCAGATACAAGGTTCTCGTGATATTAATCCTTTTAATAATCCAAGTGGTTAAGACACGCAGGGTATACACACCAACAGACATAAATAACATTAATGACCAGAAAATATGAACTGAACTGAACGTAACTTAAATAGGGCAGACAATGACTCTAATTAACAAGACACACCTGAACATAATAAACAATAGACAGAAACTAGGTCAAACGGAGACAGAGCACATGGGGAAACAAACAAAACACAGTCCGGGGCATGACACCTTAAGAAAGCTTTTTTTTAAGAGCACAGTGTGATGCTACTTTGTAAGCATTTATTTTACTTGAGGATACAACAGAGACAAGACACATGGTTATCTTAGCAGTGGCTAATAAGAAAAACAGAAACTTTTAGAAGCCAAAGACACCAGGATCGCTAATGTACATATTGATTAATATTTTGTTGAATCTTTAATGCTGCCAAGATCACAATGTCAGGGGCAAAGAATAATTTTTAAAAGCAGTACAGGTCATACACTTAGCATTAAAAGCAAAGAATCAAAAATTAGCATATACATTTCTTTCTAAGATAATGAAACATTAGCATTTCAGTCAAGGTTAGCTTCAGAGCCTGATATACCGTTCATATTCCTTTCCAGCTCTATGTCTTCCCATGGGCTCTAATTGTCTACACTATCACTCTGTTCATGTTTAATTTAAGGTCTTGAAGTATTATTGAATTCATCTGTTACAGTGAGAGTTGTGGTGCTGGTCATATCTAAGCCCACAGTCTCTGTCAATACACGGTCACCGTGATTTTGCCAAGTAAGACATGATCCTGGATCCACATATTTTGTTGATCCTGGATCAACTTTATTGTCCAAAAATATTAACTTATCCCAATCCTTGCCCTTAAACCTACCTCTACCCAAAATGTTTGCCTAGAATCAGTGGGAAATGATAGCTGATGAGGTGTATAAGCACCTAACTATGATTATAAGCCTAAAACAGATATTTCCGGAAAAATTATGATTCCAGATTAATCCTGATTGGTTGATTGGAATGTTGTTTCTAGGATCAACAAGTATGTTGATCCAAGAACATCTTGTACTTGGTGAAATCACGCTCACGCTGACCTTGTCTTCATCCCTATATTGGGGGTTTGTTCAATTTGTGTTCCAAGTCTCAAGTCCCATTACAAACCTGTTTGCTGTGCCTATTCAAAATTGTGAATGCCCTATACTGTATGTGTTGCTGGTAAACACTTGTTGGGCTCTTATAATTTCTTCACACTTTATACTCTGTGGATGTGTGAAGAACATTTGAAGGTGTGTTCAGAAACACTTCCAATATGCTGCATGTCATGTGCCAACAAAAACCAACAATAGCCAAGGCAGTACATTAGAATGAAATGTGTAGATGGGTTTTGGATCAAAAGGCTGGGCAGGAAAATGTCTTTCTAAAACATAGTAATTTCCTGACTATGAGGTTGGAGTATGAGGGGGAAAACATGAAAGTAAACCTGAAATACTTGATCGCTAATGATGGCCATGGGGCACTACAAATGCTTGTCAAAGATTTTTCTTCATAAACCCATTGCATGTCTTTTTATCTGTGCATAAAAAATCACTTGCAATTCTGTGGCTGTTGCATTTATTGTGTTGGCTAAATCAATAACTAATTTTACTGTTTTGCTGTGTTTAAATGTCATGAAAATAATTCTCTGAATATTTCTTTAAAAAGGCTTGACCTAAATTAATTTTTCTGTTTCGTGGATCTCTAATTAGACTTTGTAGACAATACTTATGCTCCTCTAGTTGATTTGGATAAAAGTGTCTGCTAATGTAAATTTAAAATGCAAATGTAAAAGAGGGAGGAATCCACAGACCAAAACATCATTGGCTACATTTACACTGTCAACATCTATTTCTCACCAGCATCTGACGCAGACCAGGGGCCTCATTTACGCAGAAGTTATATGAATTATAAAAATTATATGAATTAAGATTGGAATATGCATGGAAATTATATGCAGATGCGGTTGTAAGCTCCATATATGGTTATATCTGAGAAGAGTCGGTGTGGAGATGCACAATCTTCACCTGACTGGGATTTATAAAGAGATTTTTGTGCAGGTTCTGGTGTGCTCATGGTTTAATAAATCTGAAAACTTTTGTGCGTACGTGAAATTTTGCTTATATATTATATATATATATATAAGAGAGGGAGAGAGAGTAATAGTTTATGTTTATCACTACACAATGTATTTCCTCAGTTGTTTTAAATTAGCATTTCTGTTAATTATATAGATAAATAATTTACAGGTAAATACTTATGTTTATTTTATTGGGTGTTTTTGCTTGAGAGGAATGCATTTTGTTCTATATTATGCATGCATGCATTCTTCCACCTGAATTTGGTACAGTTGCTTGTCCCGTCAAGGATATGTTCTCCCATGCACACTAATTAGACCACAAAAGGAAGGTGCACCCAAAAGTAAATGCTGTACACAGCAGTTCTATGACGTTTCTGAAATGACATCAGCAGCTGTCACTTTTAGAGTCTTTAAATTTCAAATGCATGGTTTGGGGGGGTTTAGAGGGCATATCACTGGTGTGTCACTCAGACTCTTTTTCTCTGCCGCTATCTCTGTCTCTTTCTCTGAGGCTATTTTCACAATAGCATATTACCCATGCTATTTCTGTAGCCTACTGTATAGTATCTATACTGTACAGAATATTGGTAAAACTTTATTTTAAGGACCAGTTCTCACTATTAACTAGCATGTATAGACTAGCAGTTTCAGATTCATAAACGGATTCCCTCTTTTGATCTAGACAGTCAAAGAGATTTCTGGAATTCATTTAAGTCATTAGGACAGTTCACTCAGGCACCGAATCATTTGTTTGTTTATCCTCTTTCCTATTTAACCAAAAGCTTTTACAATCCTTATTTAATTTTCAAAATAATTCTCCCCTGCTTTCCACACTGAAACAAACCCCCATGCATTGCATGAAGTATTATTTGATTCCACAACTCTTTAGCATCTACAAAAGGTTAACTCCAAAAGCCCCCTTGTGTGCTTTGCTATTTTCTGAAATGTTTATTTAGTCAAAGCAAATACCTTTGTTAAGTATTTATCACAGATCAGGGCAACCAGGACAAGAACAGTATCTCCAGCACAGACGCAGTGAGCGGTAAGTTGTGTCGTATTAAGAGGCATGGCAATGTAATCACTCCCTCACGCTGCTCCAGACTGTAGCAGGAAGCAGACGCAAACGTGAGGGGAATTTTGAAAATAAGACAAGGACAGATGGGCTAGTAAATATTCACCTCAGAACTCAGGCCTTCAGCCCTCTCTCCCGTTGGCTTGTCTAGTACAAGTCTTGATAAACATGTTCTGTCCTAAGCATGAGAAGCGAGAATGAAGCAGACCCCCTGCTGCGCCGGCAGCTGAGCCTCAGATTTGAAGCTTCG
Source organism: Enteromius paludinosus (assembly GCA_032361165.1). NCBI lineage: Eukaryota > Metazoa > Chordata > Actinopteri > Cypriniformes > Cyprinidae > Enteromius > Enteromius paludinosus. The sequence goes on from JAUMHQ010000069.1 coordinate 5,577,205, forward strand.
TCGCAGTGTTAACCTGGCGGTGTTCCTGTCTTCCTCTTCTGAGCCCAGCTCACTCAGCCAATCCATCGCTGGTGCCTCCAGCGAGACGCTCAGTGACTTCATTTCCCTGTGCTGCCAATCCATCTCCATCCCCCTTCACCCGTATTTTTCTTAACCAGTTTCTCCACTCTGTGCCTCTCTGGTGCACCAATATGTCTTAACCAATCAACTCAAAGAATCCCGATTTCCTGCCACATGCATTTCAGTGATATAAATGGAAATGGAGTGAGTGCATGTCTAATACAAAAGTCTGCATCTGCCTGTCAAGAATCGTGCAATGGGCCCCGCTGTCCCCAGAATCACGCACACACATCTGAGGAATAGCAAAGCTATAAACAAAGACGTGATATGCAATGAAAACTGTCCATGAGATTTTTAATGTCAGTATGATTCACGGTTCCAATGCTCTTTTAAAAGACAGGGTTTGGATGTGTCAGAAGGGAAAAAAATGTGTTTGCGGTATTTTGCAATTCAGTGTTAGGAAAGCTACACAAACCAGACATTCAGTGAGAAGATGGAGGGAAGATAAGACACGTTACATATATGTGGGAAGTGTATGCAACTGGCATTGAGATAAATTAGGAATGTTTCCAGAACAGGAATGATTGATTACAAAAACTTTTTTTTTAGTTTTGTTTTTATTTTTTACGTTGCAATTACATGCACCAAATAGTTTGCAATAAGACCTGGAACAATGATACATATATGATATAGATCGGTCTGTCAGTAGGTTCGTTTTTTTTCTGTACACTTGTCACAAGCTTCACTGGAGTTGCCCTCGGAAGCCTCCAGAGGGCACTTCAGCCTGAACTATGTTCATTGTTTGTCTGTCTCTCTGTTCACTGTTCAGGACTCTTATTATGAACATTTGTCTCCTCCCACCTTGTTTGTCGTCATGGCTGCTCATTAGTTCCTCCGTCGCATTGTCTTGTTATCTTGTGTATTTTACCCTCTGGAGGCCGAGGTGATTTTGGGGATGGTGGGATGTTTGGACATGCTCCAATATTTGCGGTTATTTCAGCTACTTATAACATACTATTGACCAACATATAATTGTTTTTGTATGCAGCAGAAACTGTGCTACAATAATGTGTGACCAGGATGGATGTACATGTTTGTCATTTTTTTGAAAAAAAAAAAAAAAATATGCGTGGTTAGTAAGTTTTGGGAGAATAAAACTAGCTAAAATAAGGCCATACAATCCACACTGAATAGTCCTGAATAAGAATGTAGAGTGACCAGTCTATTAGGCTAGAATATTTACTTCAAAATGATGTGAAATTTTGCAAACGGGTACATCAAAGGCGGAGGCATTAGAACAATCAAGTATGGGTAGCGTAGGTCGGCAAATGTAAATCCAATACGAAGGAAACACAGGAAAACATGGAAAAACACGGATGGCTTTACAAAGGGAGAACACAGGGAAACATCCACATTGACCAGTGACAATACAGAGACAAACGGGTATTTAAATACACACACTGATTAGACGACTGGGTGGAGACTTGAGTAAACCATGAACCAACCATGACAACAGATGAGGGGGCAGAGACATGAATGGGAAAACGTGACAACATATAGGATGGGCGGAGACATGAGTTCATTGATCATTGAGTCCAGGATTGAAAACAAACACAAAACACATAGAGTAGTCTGACGCTGGAGTGCCAACCAGTCAGCTTGATCGTTACAATATCCAAAATGTTTTACTCAATTTTTAAAAAGTTTTCAGTCAGGTATTATAGTTTGGGGGGAAAAAAACCCAGTAAATGTGTTCAGGTTTATGACATAATAACATGCACACTAATACAAAAACAAACAGTACTTTCTTCCATCCGTGTCTGGACCAGCTTGCACACCGCATCTTGAGGTAAATTGTTATTCCTTTCAGCAGTCTTTCTTTTGTTATCTTATCGTAACACGTCTTTGCTGAAGTCAGTGCTGTATGTTTTTTTTCTGTTCTTCAAGCTCTTTTGGTCGTTTACATGTCACGCGCATCTCACGTGGATGATTGTAATGACAAAGCTAATGTAGCCCGTGGGCATGGTCACATTAAAATTAATGATATCAGATTGAGAAACACAACATAGTGTGCGATTCTACGATGCATCGCGATGCAGACGAGGACGATTCGTTATCGGTTCAGTAATAGACCATAACCAGTTATAATGTACTGAAACTTTTGATGACATTTGCCACATACACGCTTTGTCGCAGTAGAATGCAATGGCTCACGCCGGTTTCACACTGCACGGTAAGCAGGGCATAACATGCGCATATTTTTTCGGCGCCCATGTTAACAGATGACAGCTACACACAGCACGCAGGGGCGGCGCTTTTCCTCGCCATCCCTCAGAATCATTACAGAACTCACATTAAAGGGTTACAAAATGAAAATTTTGTCAATGATTACTCACCCTCATGTCGTTCCAAACTTGTCAGATCTCTGTTCATCTTCTGAACATTTTGATGCATTCTAAGAGTTCAACAAACTATTTAATAAAGTTGTTATTTTCGTTGTCTTTGCGTACAACAAGTATTCTCATAGCATCGTAAATCTACCGCTGAATTATTTTACAGATCTCCTTGCTATGTTTCTGGATGTTGAACATGTTCATTTCATTGCTGTCTATGGGAGGTTCAGAGAGCTCTCAGAATGCATCAGAAATGTCTTATGAATTTGTGTTCTGAAGATGAACAGGTCTTATGGATTTGGAGCAATATGAGGTAAGTAATTAATTACCAAATTTTATAGGGAGTGGAGTAACCATTTAACTTGCACCATTGCAAAAATTAGCAAGTAACAACTGTTTCATTAAATCGTAGCAAGATGGTTGCATTTGATGTCATTTGAACCATGTTACAGTAGCTTGTGTAAATGACTTTACAAACTTATTGAGGAGTAATAACTTCTGGTAATTAACTGATTCAACGGATTTATGTTTATTATAGTCCATTTATGCAAACAACGTAAGGGTGTTTATTTTTTTATCACGTTAACAAGCAGTATATAATTACTGTAAAATTCACTCCAGTATGCATGCAGTTCAATAAGTAAGCAACTTTCTCTACATCGTAATATCTCTGTAATGAACACGGTAGGCTTATCTGAAAGCTGCTTTGCTATTGCTGCTCCTTGTTGTTTTGCTTCATTTGATATTTGATTCATTGCTGTTTTCCTCCTATGCCATACTCTGGGGTTTCATTATGCTTTCTCGCACACACTTAAAAAATGCAGCTGATTGTTGACATGTGAAATATATAGATTGAAATGTATCCATTAACTGCAATGAAATACATACAATGTACTGCATGTTGGCTTGCGCCATATTAACTAAAAACTATGCTTCTTACTGCTGGTCAAGAACTGTTCCAAACACACAAGTTTGTTGTGCTGGTTGGAAATGTTTGTTGGAAAACATACTGTCTTGGCAACTTGCAAGCATAGTTGGATAACTAGGCTTTTGGGAAATGTATCCCTAGATTTTTCAGAGCTTTTCATTTTGTATTAACTATTAGGTTGTTTGAGGCTTTTTATTTAATTACACAATCAGGAAGAAGCCTGACGCAGAACAGAACAGGATGCAAATCTGAATTACTGTGAAACTCAAAAAAGACCAGATGGCCATTGCAACAGTAACCATTAAATCTAGAGCAAAGTTTCTAAGGAGAAAGAAAAACAGCAGGTGGTTTTCCATACTCACTCTCTCTCTCTCTGTCTCTATTTGTGCTTTATAAGCTTCCCATCCAGAATGATGGACATGTTACTGCAGCTTCTACTCTGCAGTGTTCCACCAAATTAAGCACCTTGGGTTTGGGCTGGCACCTCAAGAATGACTGTTTCTCCAGCTGTTTCAGTAGAACTGTCCATAAAAAAAAATAATTACAAGTTTAGGACCATTTGTAGGCTTTAATCTTATAGCCATTAATGTGTTCAATTTAATATAATTGAAGCTTTTGAAATGCTTCATCTTTTAATAAACGTTTTCAAAATCTTAAAGCTGGCTGGTAATTTTCATCTTTAGACAGCAAAGAAAAATCTGCATATAATAAACGTTTTATTTTTTTTGTTTTTTCCTTCAAATACTGCTGATTTAATAACCTGTATTGGTTTCTCTATACAACACGATGTCTAATACTGTCACACCACTTTTTCCAGTTTCAACATTTGTTTCAATGAAATGTTTGGATCCGTAATCCGTGTTTTGGCACTTGAGTGAAAGTGAAACAAAAGTATAGCAAACAAAGATGAATGCAAATGTGTTTGATGACTGAAATGATCAACAAACTATTGCAACATCGCCTGACACTTCTAATGCTTGCTTGCAAGTACCAAACTGTGAGCTTTTAACTGGGAGGCTTTAAATAGGATTTCAGAAAGCAACAATCACTGCTCTTTTTGTTGCAGCTGAAAAGGCTTTTGATAAAAAGTCCCACTGCAAAGTTATTCAGCAAAATATATATTGGTTACACTGGCAGAGTCTCTCAATGGCCCATGTGAATCTTTACAAAATGTAAAAAGTGTAAAACGAGTATAGGGTGCGTGTATGTGTGTTGATTTGCCATTTTGCACTTTTTCTTTCACGCAACCATGCTGCCTGCCAGTTGTTCATGTGACCTGGTTTGTTCATTTTCTCAATAATTATCAAGACAATCTTGATGAGTTGGCATGTAAGTCACACCAAGAGGTCATTCAGACTGCAGTGATGTCATCATAATGTCGTTCTTGCAACTGCAGTACTTAGACAAAAGCTTTTACCTGCACACTAAAAATAGATGTGCCTCTCCCATAATGAAGCACCCGCTGCTAGCTGCTTTGCAGTATGACAGGTAGTTTCGAAAAGTAGTTGGGTTGTGTGTTGTGTTGTGCAGGCAGTCAGTTTATGCATTAATGTCAAGCCAAATTTATTTTTATTGCGCTTTTCAAAATATTCATCACAGGTACTGTTATTTCAATAATTACTGTGCTTTCCAGATCAGTTTTGTAGACATGGCTTCGTTCAATCACAACATTTAAGTACTTTTTATAAATATGACTTAAAAAAACATAACTGGTGTGCATCTTAAGACCAAACAAAGATGTGTTGACATGGCATGTTTTAAGATCAGTCAGTGTGAGTTTCTTTCATTTGAAACAGCTCAGATTTACATTTAGTCTAGGACTAGGCTTAAAGTAATAGTTCACCCAAAAATGAAAATTCTGTCATCCCTGTATAACCTTTGAGAAGTTCCAAATATGAGATATGTGAGATAAAATATGTGTTTATATAAGTCAAATATTTGTTGACATTGTTCTATTAAGAGTTATAAAAATTGCGATTTTCACAGCTGAAAAGGAAAATTATTTAGGGATTTAGATAACGGTTTGTGGTTAAAACATATTTAAATTAGATTATTCTTTAATATTTGACAACTATACAGTTTATCCTTTAATGTGAAGTACAGAGTTCTGTTGTTCCAGTTGTTATTGAGTTGAGTTGTGAATTACAGCTGTGAATACAATAAAAGATAAATAGCTACATTTGTAATCATCCTAATCAGTTATTAGGATAGTTATACTATCAAAAAAAAAAAAAAAGCTACTAATTGCATTAATTATTTGAAGGTGTTAAACACTAAATTAATTGTATTGTTCACACACATAGGTATTAGCAAAGTTCCTACTCCAAATACAATTACACAAAGAAAATCCTTGTCGCAAGCTAATCCCATATACTGGCTGTGACGTAATGAGTAGTCAGTGCAAAATAATGTCCGTGAAGTGCTTCATCTTTGGTTGATTGAGAAAGTAAGAGACTGAAGCAGCGAGAGCAATTTAACTCCCAAATGCCCCACAAGCATCACTCTCTTTGCCATCATGAGGAGGGCTTCCCTCTCCTATTCAAAAAGGGGTAATTGCATCATTTTTCAAGCAGGGCCCCCGCCTGGGACATAAGCTGGCCACATTAATCAAACTAATGGAGAAGTAAGTGATCTGAAATATAAACTTTAATCATGTTTTCCTGCACCCACGTAATTCAAGCCATTCAGTCTGCATCCTTGTACACATAGAGAAGAAGAAAGCTATCATAAAACAATTATTTGTGAATAAAATTAAAGGGGTGAATCTCATTAAGAAAAGTTTGACTCAAATATCGCCATGCCAAAGTTAACTTAATATTATTATTACTTTATTATATTATATTATATTATATTATATTATATTATATTATATTATATTATATTATATTAAGAAAATAAATACAAAATTCTATTCATCATAGTAAATCATACATCAAAACCAGCATATCTTTTGTATTAAAGTAATGGGAATTTGGACACAACCTAATACATTTTAAGGTCCAAAAAATTATTTTATTTTACGCAAAATATTTTACATCTTTCTAATTTTAGACTGGCCCAGACCTGATTTTGAGTTTTCAGGAGATTCACCCAAAAGCTCCTTTTTTTTCTCTTCTACATTTGTATTCCACTGAGCACTGTGAAATGACAAGCAGTGCATGTTTGAATTAAGAGTGTAGCTGTCAAACAAGATGAAGATAACAGTCACAAGTACTGTGGGTTTGATATCCAGCAGCGTGCCTCCTGAGAGTCTGGACCTCAGAATGGTGATGTGTTTATTTCGTCTAATATAGATACAGGCCAGTGCACAAAGCGGCTCTCTGCAGAGTCTTAACACTGCCCACAAACCTGTTTTGTTTTCCACGTTGGCTCTGTCAAGCAATAAGCAACTCACGATTAGCTAACCCCTAGCCTCTTTCCCAGCAGGTCCGACCCAAACCTGCTCTGAGCGGCTCCCTAATCAATCATTAAAGCTAGATCGCAGTCTCATTTTGTATTCCTCCGCTTGTGTGCTTTCTGTTGGGTTTTTTTCATCTTAGTTCAAATTCATGTTACGTAGAAAGTCAGGAATCAGACTGACCTGGCTTACTGAGGAGAAGCTGTTGCTTTTTCTTGTCTAAAATGTAGAACTTGTTTAAAACCTTATTTTGATGGTTTTGTATTAAACTATAAATACTGCAGCATCTGTAACTTTTCAAGTTCATGTCAAGTTATTCTACTAACCTAACAGGCTAATGACACTCTACATGTAGTTGCAAATTACTTATAGAATGTCTAAAGTGAATTGTCAAAAGTGTAACCAGAACTTACAATCAGAACTTGCTTTTGACCCTTAAAACTACTTCAATCTAGTTTCTATTATTTCAGTTTATTCAGTTCGTTACTTTCCTCGCTATTGACAAAATATCTCATCAATCAGCTTACAACGCTTCCCCACCAAAGACAAGTTTTTACGTCAATCCCTGTTTTAGGTGGATTATGGTTAGGAATGTCCTTGCTCATGTCCTGAACGGGTTACAGGACTTTTTGGGTCCACGGGGTAAAAAAAAAGACGGTCGTCATTAACGGAAGAATCAGTGACAATGTAGATCATAATATAGGTCATGTATATTGATCATGCGTGCAGATCGTGTTTTGACCGTTTGAATCTGATCACGAGGAAGTTGGGCTAGTCAGTGATGGAGATCACTTTACAGAAGCAGAAACATCTCTAGTTATGTCGTGGATAGATCAATAACCCAGAAATATAATTATAAAAATGTATGTATGTGTGTGGGTGTGCGGGATCTATATATAAATAGAGTATGTGTGTATAGGTACATAAGTATGTAGTATGTAGCCTAAATGTGTGTGTGTGGGTGTGTGTGTAAACAAATGTGTATACAGAGGTGGAAAGTAATGAATTACATTTACTCGCGTTACTGTAATTGAGTAGGTTTTTTGTGTACTTCTACTTTTT
>JAUMHQ010000069.1:5613341-5624928 GCA_032361165.1 Enteromius paludinosus
TATAGAAGTATCGGATCGGGACTCGGTATCGGCAGATACTCAAAATCAAATGACTCGGACTCGAGGGCAAAAAAACCATAGAACCATAGAAGTTTCAACCATAGAAATATGTTAATAAATATGCTTGTAAACAATATGGCACAGTAAAAACAGCCAAAATTCTGGAAATGTTGAACTTTTTTTTTTTTACATTTCAATAAAATGAAAACTAAAAGACTTTCACATGAGCCAATATTTTATTCACCTGAAGGAGGGAAAAGAGATGTTACATATGGGAACTCGCATGAGGGACCAATTGACAAAGGTCTTTGGCCTTGTCCTTTACGCAGAGATTTCTCCAGTTTCTCAGAATCTTTTGATAATGCTGCTAGCTGCAGTTGTTGAGATTTGATGCCTTTGCAATTTATTGAACATTAGTTCAATGTATATTTTGCAATCTGCCACTCTAAGACATCCCTTTTATAGCTAATAGTCAAGTCAAGTCACGTTTATTTATATAGCACTTTTAACAATACAAATTGTAGCCAAACATTGAACATTATCAAATAGAAGAACAGAGAGATGGTAATGTATAATGACGAGAATTAAACTTTATTTATTAAATGCAGAGACGGTCTCTGTAGTCAAGACGACGATAATCACTGGAAATCAGGTGTCCCCAACTAAGCAAGCCAGAGGCGACAGGGGCAAGGAACCAAAACCCCATCCATGAGAGAATGTGGAAAAAGACCTTGTGAGAAAAAGGCTTAGTTGGGTCCAGTTTTCCACTGGCCGGACGCCCAGCACCTAATTTCCAGTTAAATTTTAAACACATGTTAGATTGTGTAAAGGCTTACAGTGTGTGTGTGTGTGTGTGTGTGTGTGCATCTGGATCCGGCGATCTGTCCACGGAGCTCATCTAGGTGCTCATCTTTGTGCTGGTGCACCATCTGATCTGGATATGGACTGAGGAATAGAGTAAAAGAGAGACAGACTAATATTAGCGTAGAAGCCATTCTTTTTACAATGTAACGAGTACATTGTGTGTTAACGGGAGTGTTCCCGGTTCCGGCTGATCTAATTAATGCAGCCTAACTATCCTTTAATGGATTTGATGAATAAATGTGTAAAAATCCAATTTTTTATATCAGCTATGCATTGGGAAATTTTTCAAATTGGTGTGTTTCACCTGGCTGTGAAGAAATATAGAGCTGAGTATCATCAGCATGACAGTGAAAGCTAACACCATGTCTCCTGATAATATCTCCCAAGGATAACATGTAAAGCGTAAAAAGTAGCGGCCCTAGTACTGAGCCTTGAGGTACTCCATATTGCACTTGTGATCGATATGAAACATCCTCATTCACTGCTAAAAACTGATAGTGGTAAGATAAGTATGATTTGAACCATGCTAAGGCACTTCCACTAATGCCAACAGAGTTTTCTAGTCTATTCAGGAGAATGTTGTGGTTAATAGTGTCGAACGTAGCGCTGAGATCCAATAACACTAATAATGAAGTACAACCACGATCAGATGATAGAAGCAGGTCATTAGTATCTCTAATTAGCGCAGTCTCAGTACTTTGATACTGTCTAAATCCTGACTGGAAATCCTCACAGATACCATTTTTCTCTAAGAAGGAATATAATTGTGAAGATACTACAGAAAAGGAAGATTTGAGATAGGTCTGTAATTAGCTAAATCTTTGGGGTCAAGTTGTGTTTTTTTAACGAGAGGCTTAATAACAGCCAGTTTGAAGGCTTTGGGGACATATGCTAATGTCAATAAGGAGTTAATAATAGACAGAAGAGAATCTATGACTTCTGGAAGCAGCTCTTTTAATAGTTTAGATGGAATATGGTCTAACATACATGTTGTTGGCTTAGATGACTTAACAAGTTTATACAATTCTTCCTCTCCTATGGTAGAGAATGAGTGGAATTTATCCTCAGGGGATCTACAGTGCACCTGACTGGATAATGTAGCTGCACAGTTTCTATTTTATATCAAATAATATTAATCTTGGAAGTAAAATATTGCATATGGTCATTACTGCTGTGGTCTTGCGGAAGGTCAGTACCTGTTGATGCTTCATTTTTTGTTCATTTAGTCACTATATTGAATAGATACAGAGGGTTATGTTTGTTTTCTTCTAATAGAGACCAAAAGTAATCAGATCTAGCCCTTTTTAATGCTATTCTGTAGGTTACTGTATTCTGTAGGTAAAACAGTAAATTAGCTATAATGAGTTGCTAGATGTTCTCCCAACTGAATCTTTACAAAATGTCTGGCTTTTTCAGCCCTTTGTTGCCCCTGTGCCAACTTTTCTGAGACCTGTAGGAGGCATCAAATTTAAAACTCATTTAGAGGATAAAAGTGTAAAATGTCTCAGTCTAAGAATTTGCTATGTTCCCCTTTAGTCGAGTCACATGCCTGCATACTTGCACTTGTACATGTGGAAGTTTGGATAATTCAATATATCTATAAAGTTATGGATAAATGAAGGGAAACACGGCCTTCTGGCTGACCATGGAATATTGAGAATTTGTAGCCACAACCTACTGGATTATAAACACAGTCAGGACCTATTCCGCATCTAGTTTTGACTGCGGGGCAGGAGGACTCAGGTTTGCCTTTCTGGGGAACATCTGAGAGATCTGAGAGCGCACGGATCCCATGGGAATGGCATAGCAAGCCAAAACCAGCCGGCCTCCCACTCATCTGATTGAAGCCGAAGACACGGGAGGACACAGCCTCTATGCGGAGGTCGTAGAACCTCGCAAAGGTGTTGGCTGTAGCCCAGCCATATCTGCTAGAGAGGCGCTGTGAGCCAATGCATAGGAGAAAGCAACACTCCATGTGGAGTGGGCTCAGATCTGGGCACCCGGGGACCTGCTGATTGAGTCCCTATGGGGCAAGTTGTGACACATCGCCTCGGCCTGCCTCTGGACTGCCGAGAACTCCTGGGCCAAGTCCTCGATAGTGTCGCCGAATAGGCAGACCTGGGAGATGGGAGCGTCAAGAAAGCGAGCTTTGTCAACCCGCTCCTGCAGGATCCACTGACAGTCGTCCAGATACCTTCTGCTGTCAGTGGAGAGAGAGCATAAACTCACAAAAACACTTTTTACTTTTTCTTTCTCCTTCCAACTCGAATGAGATGTCCAGATCAGCAGCTCAGGAACGGCCAGGCTCCGAAGCAAAAGTCTGAAGGTGCACTGCCTCTGTGCTCTCTTATACGCACGTAGTGACGAGGTGCACCTGGATGCAATCAGTGCACGCCAATGTTCATTGGCCTTTTCTTAAAAGCTCAAAGGCGATACATATGTAACGTCAGGTCTCAGAAAAGTTGGCACAGGGGCAACAAAGGGCTGAAAAAGCAAGACATTTTGAGAAGATTAAGTTGGGAGAACATCTAGCAACTCATTATAGCTAATTTACTTAATTTATTTTAGAGAGGCAGAGTCTCTCAGCAATAATGGGCAAAGGCTCTCTAATCTGTGAAAGAGTATATAAAAAGATTGCGGAATACTTTAAAGGTAATGTTCTTCAACAATAAATTGCAAAAGCATTGCAGTGCGCAGCATTATCAAAAGATTCTGGGAAAGTGGAGAAATCTCTGCGCGTAAAGGACAAGGCCAAAAAGCTTTGTTGGATGGTCTTTGAGCCCTCAGATGTCACTCACCCATTGACATTACTAAATAGGGCCCAGGAAATGTTCCAGAAACCACTGTTAGTAAACATAATCCGATATGCTAGCTGCAGGTGCCAACTAAAGCTATATCATGCAAAAAGGAAGCCATATCTGAACATGGCCCAAAGGTTAATTTAAAATGGACTGTTTCAAAGTTGAAAATTGTTCTATGGTCCAAATTCCAAAGTGACATTCTTGTTCGAAATCAAGGAAAATTTTGACTTAAAAAATTTAATTTAAGTAATATTTTAGATTAAATATTTTCTTTTTTTTTATAATTTCCATGATTTGGCTTGTAATTCTATCAATAAAGAGTTTATCTAAATACTTGCGATGCAAATGCACTTGATTATGATTAAATAATTGATTAATAAAAACTAAATTTTATATACTTTCAGCTAAGTGAAAGCATTATTTTGGCTTTAGAAAAATATATTATTGCCTCACTGTTTTTTGTTTTTTTCTTTTTTCTTTTTGATTTCAGGTGTCCAATTTATACCTTTATGATAGCGTGTTGATGCTGGCCAATGCATTCTACCGGAAATTAGAAGATCGGAAATGGCACAGTATGGCCAGCCTCAATTGCATCAGGAAGTCAACCAAGCCATGGAATGGAGGATGGTCCATGCTGGAGACGATCCAAAAGGTACGATTTGTTTGATGTTCAGATTTTTTTCTGAGCTGCCTGTCACACTGTTGGGGGGATATCACATCTAGCACGCAAGACTAGAAGAGGCAAGAAGGAGAGTAGCTGAATGAAAGCAACTGTGACAAGATGATAGTTTCCTTTGCTTTACATCAGGTCCCAGACATATGGCTTTTTGAAATGCAAATTGCTTTCATCTAGGTTGTTTTCTGCCTTCCCCTCTCACTGCTGCAATAACATTTCTCTTGAACACCAGCACAGTGGTCAAACTGAGATAGCTGCCGGTTGCCCTCACACACAGCTCTCTTTGGGGCCACTGAAAGCTGTGCAATAGTTGGTGTGGTGACCACAGCAGCTGATGTGTCATCTTGCGAGCTCATGTCTCCGTGAGCTCTCAGGGGCAGCAAGCCGTCTAGTGTGTGTTCCTCAATTTCACGGCCTCTTAGCGTTATATGAGCCACACAGAACTGCAGAAAGCCTCTAATCGTCCCTGAGAGGGACACTCTACAGATAGATTTGTCTCTGAACCTTCCACCGCCCCTCTACAGTCAAATTGCTTGATCTGAAGTCAAAGCTGTAAACCTTTAATGGGTGATGCTTTTAAAGTTTTAAAGCAACTCACACCACTCTAGACTAGTAAAGAAAACATGGTGACACTTCAGTATAGGGACAAATTAGCTAGTTGCTGTTTATAAAGCACAAATCATATTCTGCATGATCATAATCTACATCCTTAATACCTAAATTGTGTAATTAATTTTTTATTTAATTAATTAATTTAAAGTTCATTAATGTGTTAAATTAATAAATAAGTGCATACACGAATACTAGAAAATGACATCTCTATACTGTTGTAATGCCCCTTAAAATTTGTATACTAAAAGTCTAGTTTGCCAATTAATTCAAATTGTTCCATTGCATTTCTTCTTGAATCTCCTCTTTCTCTCCCCAAATCCTCAATCTTGTCTTTGCCTTTCTGTTTCCATAGAGGTGCTTTACCTCACATTCTCTATTCCTTGTCATCATTTACTGTGTGAAGAAAACACAACATACAAGATATTTTATTATATATTTTATATGTCAATATGACAGAAAGTCATTGATTATGAATTATCTGCAAAGTTGTGATGCCGACAGTGCACGATAAACAAAGCTATTGTCCATCAAAAAAAAAAGAGTTGGCTCACATTCACCTAAACGAGTCGTCAGCAATTTGAATCTTTCTCTGCTACGGCCACATGTCACAAAGTAACATAATTGCATAATGTCCGCCCACGTTCTATAACGTCTGATAAACGATTGCTTAATGCAGTGTTATGCGGTATACAATGCTGAAGTTCACTACGTAGAGGTGTGCCCGATTCGCTTAAAAAAGCACTGTCCATGTTAGTTTTGGTACAAGCTCTGTGGACCGCTCTAGCCCTTCAGCAGAAATATGTAGCAATTGAAGTTATTAGACACATTCTAAATTAAATATAGATGAATCCTTAAACCCATAAAAGTTATTTTCCCCTATTTTTTCTTTGTCTTTTGATTAATAGATGTCACAGCAGCTGGTCATTGGTTATTTTGGCTGTTATTTCTTTAACAGCTGCTGCTCCTGAAGTGGTTCAGACACAAAATCTTATTTACTCTCAACTTATTTTTTTACCTTTTCTGACCCACTTCAGATCTTAAAGTCTTTATTAATGATCTGAAAAGTTAAATCGGGTGTGTTTAGATGAGTGAGACAGCGCTGGGCTACTCCATGACAGTTTCGAAAACCATTACAGATACATGTTCTTAAATGTCACTCACGCGTAAGTAAATTTTGATACCACTATTTCTTTTTTTATTCATTTTTAACAACTTAAGATACAGCTATTTCTAAAAACCAGAACTTGTCCTAGATCCATGACCACACTTAAAATTCAGCACTGATTGGGAAAATGGTGATAATGCCAACAGAGCCAAGCCTGTCTCCCAGTGTCCCCAGGCCATATGGCCATTCTTATTGTCAAGTCCAAGGAAGCCTAAAGGTTTTACATTGTAATTGGTAAAATTCAATTTCTTAAGGGTTCGGCACACTGCACTTTGATCTGGCTCAGTTCTTTTTACTGTGTCACTTTATTGTGTATTGATTCAGACAGTTGTGTTCCCGCAGGGCCGTATAACTGGTCTCACCGGAATTATGGACTTCATGGACAATGGATCAAATTCCCATGTTCAGTTTGAGATTTTGGGGACCAGCTTCAGCGAGACGTTTGGAAAAGACATAAAGCGAGTGAGTTCAATAGTTCAGGTTAATTTTTAGTACCTGGTAAAAAGCCCTGGTATAGACATGATTTTTTTTTTCCATATTCACCTTTGGTATAAAAAAATTTTCTTTGTTGGCAAGTAATCTGCTTTTTTAAAAGACTTGCCAATGAGAGCAGCTTGACTTTATATCATCTGTGCAGATTGCGTACCCAGACTGCCATTATTACACCTCACCTGTGTCAAACAGCCAAGAGGCAAGAGTAAACAACAGTGAGGAGTCAAGCTTTGGCATGCTTGACAAGCCAAACGAGCTATAATGTGAACTTTATGTCCAGTGCCTTTATGTCATGTTTCCTACACACTGTGTTTTCAAGTCCAAACAGTATATACTACAAGAGTTTATTTAGCCTATACTGTAGTTGGATGTTTTCACCAACTTTTGTTATGCTTTTTCTAGAACAATCAGGAGTAATTTTCAATACAGATAGTCTGTCCTCTTTTCTCTTCTTAGCTGGATTTGCTGATTGCTTGATTGCATGCTTTGTTTTTGAAGCCATAAACTGCTTGGTTCCATCCATCATTTAAAAGAAAGAGTAATATAAATTACAGGAGAGGAAACAGTCTGCTGGTAATGAAGATTTAATCACCCTGCATCCCAACCTGAATTATGAACCCACTGTATCACATTATAGCCATTAGGATTCACAGTGCCACAACCATTTACTCCCTGCCCGCACGCACACACCGGGCCCTGGCAGAACCGGCTCCCCCTCATACAAAGCACATTTATTAGCTATAATGAAAGGAAAGGACAGCTAATGGTACGTCAAGTGTACTCAGTCCTGTTGTTGTTCATTATTAGAGCACCAGCTTTAGTCTTCTAAGCAGTGCCGCCCAAGACGAGATTAATGTAGCCAACTGCATTTCCACCCTGCTATGGAGACAAACAGCGACCCATGCTGTTAATATGACATATGTCATGGATTGAAAGCGGAGGCAAATACATTTTCTGGCTAAACAAGAAACTCTTTGGAAGTGAAAGAAGGTTGGAAAGTTTCAAGTGATTTATTCAGGGGTGACTCAGTACCCTGTTTTAGTGTTCACTTTTTTCTTCTCTCATTGTTTAGTCTCTCCGTCTGTCTAAATGGCTTTTGTCTGACTGCTTCAAAATTAGCTCAGTACGAAACACTACTGAAGTGCCTGGCAAGACAGCTTTTTAAAATGTCTGTGGCGCACTCACGTCACTAACACTTTGTGTACACTGGAGCTTCGTGTTGTGTCAGGTCAAAATCAAAAAAATGTATATACTTTATAATAATACTACTGTTGATTCTGGAACACCAACAGTAGAGGTAAATCCAGTTTTATTTCTAAAGTACTTCCAAAAGCAGGACAAATGTATGAAGAAGGAATTATCATTGAGGTAATGTTTCTGTGAACTTTGGCACAACCAGAGTAAATGGTGATGGTGGCTGCGGAGAGGCAATTGTGGCTGACCCTGTCCGACATGAAAGACCAGGTCTGCCTTCTGGACGCCCCGCTTGCCCCATCTGGCCTGTTCGGCAACGCTGTCAACTCGTTCGTCGACAGGTTTCAGGAGGCGAGGAAAGTGGTGGCGTTCCAGTGGTTCCTCCCTCGCCACTCTCGAAATCTTGAGGCTGCTGGGTGGGAGCAGCCCCAGCCGAGTACCAGCTCCTCATACCGCGAGGCTCAAAAATAGAGTGTTGCCTCACGCACTCCCCCGCAGCAAAGTCACAGCTCGAGGCGGCGCCCTGCTGCTGGGACTTTTAAGCCGAGAACCGATTTACCGGTTTTGTCATAGTGTCTCGGAACCCAGCAGATGAAGTCCTGACAGACTGGGGCTCATGACTTCCGAGGGCAAGCCACTCTGGGGTAGCTTCCCGGAGCCCTCAACGTTGCGCTCAGTCCCTGAAAACAAATACATTGAGACTGAGTCGCACGTCACCCCTGAGGGGGTCCATAAGACGGTTAGTTCGGGCTCTCCCTGGTGACGAGCCGTCAGAGAGCATCGAGCTATCGGCACTTGAAATACCAGAGGCCAGCCTCGAGAGGCTGGTTCCCTTATTAGGCAGTTTAGCAGCTTGGAAAGAACTGCCGAATGTGTTTCAGTGGGTCCTGCAGACTATAGAGAGAGGTTAACGAATCCAGTTCGAGTCTCCTCCGCAGCGCTTCAGCGGCGTCACGCTTACTTTGGTGAGCCCAGAGAAAGCTCTGGTCATGAAACAAAAAGTAGATACCCTTCTGAGGAAGGAGGCCATAGAGTTGGTTCCTCCACAAGAAAGAGAGTCTGGGTTCTACAGCTGGTACTTCATAGTTCCCGAGAAGGATGGAGGGCTGAGGCCCATTTTAGATCTCAGGCTGAACCGCTCATTCAGTCAGCTGAAGTTCAAGATGCTCACACTGAAAAAAAGTGGTACTACAAATCAGGTCCGAGGAGTGGTTTGTAACAATAGATCTAAAAGATGAATACTTCCATGTGTCCATTCATCTTTCTCACAGGAAGTTCCTGACGTTCGCTTTCAGGGGCAAAGCGTACCAATATCAGGATCTTTCCTTTGGCCTAGAATTTTCGCCCCGAACGTTCATGAAAGTAGTAGATGCAGCCCTAGCTCTGCTGTGCCTTTAGAGCGTTCGCTTTCTGTGGGTGTGGCCCCTGAGAGGGCACAACTCATAGCTTTGGGTCTCCCAGACGATGTGTCTACCCAGAGACTGTCCTCCAATCTAGAACTCCCTCAACGAGGAAAGTGTATGGAGGTGGAAGTTCTTCACTTCATGGTGCAGAGTTCGCCAGCAAGACCCTGTTAACTGCCCAATCGGTACAGTTCTTGATTATCTGCAGGCTTGAGTCTCTGCAGGGGTAACCCACACTACGCTGAATGTGCATGTGTCAGCCTTGTCGGTATACCACTCACCGTTTGATGGCAAAACAGTTGGTAGACACCCCTTGGTAGTACGCCTCCTCCATGGTGTGTTAAGGTTGAGACCACCAGTATGTTCTCGTGTCTCCACGTGAGACCTGGCTTTGGTGCTAGAGGCTCTGTGCAGACCGCCCTTCGAGCCCATAGAGAAGATCTCTGATCGCCATCTTACCCTCAAGACGACATTCTTGTTAGCAATCACTTCTCTCAAGAGAGTAGGAGACCTTCATGCCCTTTCAGTTGCCCCTTCTCATTTAGACTTTGCTCCCGGACTGGCGAAAGCTTTTCTGTACCCTCGACCGGGTTACACAGAGAAAATCCTTACTACCACCGCACCACGCCCGATCGAGCTACAAGAATTTCATCCTCCTCCCTTTCGGGATGTTGACCAGGAGAAGTTGAATTCTATGTGTCCTGTGCGAGCGGGAAAAAAAATGCTGCGGGATGGTCCACCCCCTCTACCTTCATTCGGTTCTACAGCCTGGACACTCGTGTGACCCCAGGGTCATCAGTCCTCTCATCCTAGTGGTGTATGTTGAGACACAGGGCAGGGACTTGGAACTCTGGTGGTGTGGGCATCTCATTCCCATAGCGTTTCTGGACGCAGGAGGCATTCCCTTAATGTTTCCGGACTCAGTGTCTTGTACCCTCAAGGAACCATGGTTACATACGTAACCTGGAGATGTTTTAATTTTGTACATGTATTATTTGTTTCCTTTTTGGTTTTGTTTTGTTTCAAAATAAAAATAAAAAAAGTTGAATTACACTTTATTCTACTTTAGAAATGTTAATTTTAAATATATTTAATTTCAAATATAGATCAACTAACTATCATTAGAGCATTAGGGTTAGTAGAATAAGTTGACAAATAGGGTACAACATGGCTAAAGGCCCACCTTAAAAAATTTAAATTTAAAAAAAACATCTGTATTGAACACTAATGGAGCAACATATTTTTCTGAAAATAAATAATTCAAGTTTTTTTATTTTGTTTAAAAATCTAATAAATGTGGTAGCAAGAGGGGCATTTTACATGAAGTAAAAGACTCACCACCATAGGGTGAAAGGCACACAGTATTGATACATATACTTCACCTAAAATAATGTTGTTTGTTTTTGTGTTTGTTTGTTTTTTTGATAATGTCAAAGTTAATATTAATTAAAAACAGTCACTTGTACTATTTTCCGCTTAAATACATTTTTGTTCAATAAATATGCTGTCATTAAAATGAAACATAATTTTAATAAGTAAATATTCTGAAAGCATTGAAGGAGATCAAATAATAACTGAATACATATGTACAGTAGTAATAAAAAATAACATTTTATGTATATATATATATTTTATTATTAATGTCATGTATTAAAATATGATGGTTTCATTCTAAGCATGGTGATAAGCTCTAATATGAACACATTAAATGCACCATCTGAATCTAACAATGTCTCGTCAATAAATGGAAAACTTAGCCATCTATTAATTATCCTGTTAATTACTGTGCCTTTTAGCCATAACAACCTGGGTACATTTTAACCCAACCACCATAATTTTACATATTATTTTGTTATTTAACAACTGTTTCATTATCTTAAAAAAACTGAAAATTGTTAATACTTTTGTCACAAAATATGTGCAATAATTTAAGTCTCATTTGCAAATTAAATCTACAATATTTTAAGCTTCCCTGATGAGACACCATCAAAGATCAGACAAATATACATGGGATTCTTGTTCAGCTGGATAGAGTAAGAAAACTTTAAACTTTGACTAACATTAATATTTTATCTCCTTATCACAGGCAGGCACAGCACTCATGTGTTCATGTTTGAGTGTGTGCTGTCTGCGTCACTCATAACACACCAATATCATATGCTACTGTTTTATTGCCCAGGCCTAGCAGATACTGTGTATTTTTAAGTATACTGCTGTACTTTCTAAATGCAACATTCCAGATTTGTAGCTATGCTGAATCAGTCCATATCAGTTATTGGTTAGGATGGCAAAAGGCATCTGAGGACATAGACAGCAAACAAAAAGGCTACTATTCCAGCTAGCTCTATTTCACCTACTGTATTTTCATTTGATTCTTGTT
>JAUMHQ010000069.1:5627455-5638608 GCA_032361165.1 Enteromius paludinosus
TGAGTGGTCGCTTAGCCTGAGGTCTGTGGGAAGATTGCCATCTTATTTGGTCAATGGTCTAGAGATGCTGGCTGTGTTCCAGGCACTCAAATATTTTCTCACTTACGTAAGAGACAAACACGTGTTGGTGCGCACTGACAACATGGGCCCGGGACAGATCCCTCTCACTTAGAGCAATCTACATTCCTGGGCATCTAAATGTAGGAGCAGAAATCCTGTCGAGAAAGGGGCCGAGGCCCGGGGAATGGATGCTCCACACCGAGGTGGTGGAGCGGATCTGGAGAGTATTTTATAAAGCAGAGGTGGACCTCTTCGCGACGAAGGAGAATGCGCAATGTCCCCTTTGGTACTCTTTAGTTCATCCAGCTCTGCTGGGGCTGGATGCCATGGTACAGAGGTGGCCGAGGCTTCCTCTGTACGCTTTTCCCCTGATTGCTCTGCTCCCAGGAGTTCTGGAGAGAGTGCGCCGGGACGCAGTCAGTATACTGCTAGTAGCGCTGTTCTGGCCGGGCCGAGTATGGTTCTCGGACCTGATGTCCCTTCTAGACGGCTCCCCATGGGATTTTCCGATCAGGAGTGACCTCCTCTCACAGGCGGGGGGCACCATTGTGCACCCTCGCCCAGAGTTATGGCGGCTGAGAGTGTGGCCTCTGAGGGGGCACAACTCTTAGCAGCTGGTTTCTCAACCGAGGTTGTTAAGACCATCCTCCCGTCCAGAGCTCTATCCACGAGGAAAATGTATGACTTGAAGTGGAAACTTTTCGCTTCTTGGTGTAGAGAACACCAACAAGATCCAGTCAACTGCCCAGTTGGTACAGTTCTGGAGGTCTTGCAGAGAAGATTCTCTACTGGGGTTACCCACTCCACCCTGAAGGTTTACGTGGTGGGTAAATCAGCCTACCACTTCTATCTCGGTGGACATTCAGTTGGTAAAGAACCCCTGGTCATACGTTTCCTGACCTTGACCTTCAGGCCCTCTCAGTGGCCCCCACACATCTCGACTTTGCGCTTGGCATGGCCAAAGCCTTCCTGTACCCGCGAGTGGGTTACAGCCCTAAGGTACCTACGGTCACACCACAGCCAGTAGTACTACAGGCCTTCAACCCTCATCCCTTCAGGGAGCCTGGTCAGCAAAAGTTAAACTTTTTAGTGCGAGCACTGGATGCATACGTACACAGAGCTGCCCTGTGGAGAAAGTCAGAGCAGTTGCTCTTATGCTTCGGTCGACCCAAAAAGGGGTTTCCAGTGACCAAGCAGAGTTTGAGCCGTTGGATTGTGGATACCATAAACATGTCTTACGAGTCCTCTGGTCTTCCGCCGAGGCTAGGAGTCAGAGCGCACTCAACACACAGTGTGGTGGCCTTGAAGGCCCTGCTAGCAGGTCTCCATGGCTGATATATGTGACGCTGCGGGATGGTCCACCCCTCACACTTTCGTCCGTTTCTATGAATTGGACTTGCGAGCTACTCCTGGCTCTTCTGTTCCCATGCCTTAACTGTGCACAAACACACACTAGGCAGGGAGTTTGAAAGTCTGGGGGCGTGGGCATCTCGGCAGCTGCGTCTCGACACCACACTTTCGGCATCCCCTGCCGCTCCGCTGCATGACAGGAGCTAGTTTGCCAGCAGCATTCCACGTGCTTATATGCTTCCTGACCAGTGACGTCACCCGCCCAATGACGTCCCAATTCATCATTGGCTGATTCAACACACAATTCAGAGCCGTCATGCTGAGGGCGTTCCCATAGTGTCTCGTCGACGCAGCATCTCGTTCCTTCAAGGACCTAGGGTTATATTCATAACCTTGAGACGTTGGTTACTATTCTACATTAAGTAGTGTTTGACAGAAACAGATAATTCTGTGCAAAGTGACAGAATACTGAGAGCTGTTGGAACTATTGAAATGTGGTAGCAATGAGTACACTTATTGCATTACTTGTTTTTTCTGTGATTTGATTCTTCAAAACATTTCACATTTAAGTCCAATAATGAAACACAAAATGAAACAGAACTTGCAACAACCCTCCTGATTACTCAAGTAGTCAAAATGACTGAAATGAACATACCTTGTAAGGCCCCTCAAGGCATGTGTTCTTGCTAAGCTTTTCAGGTTTTCAGTTTAAAGAGAAACACAAGGTGGTTATAAACTACAGAGAGTTTGCTGGACCAGCTGTTCTGTCTAATGCCATCCAATGGAATTCTACAGCTGTCGTTTAAGAGAGGCTATGGCTAATCACAATATAGCAAAGCCCAGATAAGCTTCTGGAGCTCTGGCGTGGTCCCAGTCACGTATCAGGCTTTGCCACCAAACAAAAGCGTAGCGCTCATCTATTCTCGCTATTGAATTAGCAAACTATTAGATGCTCAGGTACCATCAATACAGCACACAATGCTGATGCTGAGGGGATGCTGAGGGGAATATCACAGCACGGAAACCGGGCATGTTACTGACTTCACTAGAGCTATTACTATATTTTTAAAAGACTGATGTAACATTTACTTTAAAAATCAGCATTTTCACACAAAAAAATGCTAGTAAATCTTACAAGAAATGTAAAAAAGTCCTTTTTTACAAAGTCTTTTGCCTTTGTGGTAATACTTATTTATTTTAGCTTTCAATGGCACAACACTGACTCAGCACATCAAAATGACAAGAAAAAATGCCTGTTCTGCTAAATTTAGCTGTCTTAGTGTAGTCTGTCTAAGTCATGGACTAGAGTTTAAATTCTTATTTCATAAAACACAGCTTGGCAAAAACAGTCCGGTATGCTTTTTTATTAGTCATTTATTATTTAATAACTTTTATCCCAAAGTCACAGAGGTCTGAGAAAACAGATAAATGTTTGTCTATTTTTGGGGTCAAGACTGACAAGACATCAAATAGAAGATGAAGGATATTCTTTTGTTTGTTCGTTGAGTCTCTTGAGCTCCTGGATAAAATGGTCATCTATCAAGTCTTTAATTTCATTTGTCATCCAAGAGAAAACTTTGGCAGAAAGCGGAAAAATCTGACAGTGTTTGATGAATTGGCAGCCTCCTCATTCTCGTCTGTGCTCTTTTGGATCATCACTCTAAGCAGAGCTGTGACAGACTAAGACAGGGTGAAGCGTTGCCAGACATTTATGTTTAACAGTGTCGCTGTCTACAGGAAGCAGTAGTATTTTTAGTCATACATTTGGAAAAAGCTCTTATGCTGGGAAAAAGCTAAATGACTCATTTACAATACAGACAATTTGCTAACGGAGATATTAGGATGTGCAGCTTCTGCTCCACTGCCTTCACCAAACAGCAGTTCTGAGTCATGGTGATGTGCCATTGCACCACAGTTTTTACACTTTCCAGGAAAATCAATGCATGAATAACTTATATTTGTTCCTGCATATACTCTGAGATATAAATGTGTTAACATTGGAAATATGTCACTACAAAATGACAACAAAATAGAGCTTTTTGGCTTTTAATCCATATACAAATCATGCAACATTCTAGAATAAGTAACATTTTTTTACTTTTTACTATGACTTTTCCCTCAATCAATTCTCAATTTGATGCTTGTTTGTAGTTAGTAAAGTAGTTAGGTTTAGATATTGTGTAGGATTAGGGATGTAGGTTTCAAGATGCAATATTATGAATTGGCAGTATGTCCCAAAAGATGCATACCCTTCTTCAAAACACCTAACAAAAGAAGGAATCTTGTACTTTCTCATTTTCTGAGTGTAACAGTGTGAAATGAAATGATTTGGACTTCAAAATGTGATCCAATGTATTCAGTGTAGCAAGTCTGTAACAGTAATGAGTTTCATCCCATTATTTAAAATAAGAAGATCTTGTGTTCTTGCTGTGGCAGTATATTTCTACCAACCCACCAACACCACCACACACAGTCATAGAGGCTATAATTTGTCTTTATTTTAACATTGTGACTGTTCAAAGCAATGCTCTGTAAGAAAATGAGGAATTTCATAAATTTTTCAACATTACAAGCTTTCCCCTGTGCCACTGCTGTAGGGCTGTTTGTGTACATACTGTAATGAAGAAATCCCTTATGGCTAAGAACGCCATGTATTGGCTTAAAATGATTTGGGGTCCCAAGGCTAGTGATGGTGCAGTATACAGTCATCAGATGCATTTTGTAATTTGATCCAGTGCCACCACCTGGAACCAGACCAGTGTGGTACTTGTCCTCATGGAAGAGTAATGAAAAGAAAATGCTGTGCCTCCTAAAGGGATATGCCTGCTGCTACTGATATGCATGCAAATGTTCTTTTTCCTACTTCTGACTACATTCGTGGCAACACATTTGATGTGCTTACAGCTAATGCAAACACCTCAAAGAAAAATACTCATTACATTGAAATGAGCTTAGGCCCTATTGGTAAATTATGTTATTAAACTTCATTGTCACCTGTTTCTTTGAGTAAATGAATGATTAATGAGATTATTCTTCTAAATCTTTTTGTGTACTCAGAAGAGCTAATGTTCACCTGTTTTGTTTTGTTTTTTCCCGCAGTTAGCTACATGGGACTCTGTACATGGCCTGAATGGAAGTCTAAAGGAGAGCCGCATCGAAAATGGCATGCAAGGGGTTACCGTTAAAGTTGTGACGTTGTTGGTAATACTTACGTTTATCACTGTAACATTTTAAAAATGTATGTTTTGTTGGTGTTGATGTGTAAATGTGTGCATTATTAATCATCAAATTTTTCAGAGTCGGTACTAGATATTCTTGTAACTTATCAGAGGACAGAATCTGCAACCCTCAAACTCTGCAGAATTCAATAGAATTGGAACATTCATAAAGTTCTAAACACCCCAATGCTCTTTCACATTTGCTTACAAATTCTTTTGGCTAAAATGATTATGCATACCATTACAAATAAAAGTATAGCACTGTTTAAAACAGTTACAACATGCTGAATATTTTATTGTTCATACAACTGTTCTCCATTTTAATGTTTGATTTTAAAGCAATAAATATTTCTGTCATGGGTGGGAGAGACATTTCAGTTCTAATGTACTCATGGTCTAATTGTAATCATTCTCCCAGCTTAGTAAGCATCTACTACAGAAAGTGTTCTCCAGTGAGCCATAGAAAGTCTTGAAGCAAGCATACCAAACCATTTAAAATTCTGTATTTCTTGTAATCAATTTTCCTCTTCAAAGGAGGATCCATTTGTGATGGTGGCAGAGAATATCCTCGGACAGCCCAAAAGATATAAAGGGTTCTCAATTGATGTCCTGGATGCCTTGGCCAAGATCCTAGGATTCAAGTACGACATCTACCAGGTGGCAGACAGCAAATATGGCTCTCGGGTTACCAATGGCTCTTGGAACGGCATGATTGGGGAACTCATAAACAAGGCAAGTGCTCTAAACATTGTATTTACATGTCCACAGCCATTAAAAGTTGTAACTAATATTTGCCTGTTATTTTCTCAAATTGCCCTGCTGAAAAGGTCACTGGAATATATTGCGTTTTAGATTATTTTGTGCTAGTTTTTTCTGGGGGTGGTTGTGAGTATTTTAGGAGCTACAGCAATGATCAGTCAAGAAAACACAATAATTGCGTCACTTGAACTTTTAATTCTGTGATTGGTTGCAGTGGCATTTTGGTCAGTACCTTGCACTCTAAGTGGTTATTCTCAAGGCATGAACTGTAAAGTGTCATTTTTTAAACCACTCAGCACTTTGCCTGGACAGCTAGATTGAGTTCAACTCAATTAAACAGAAAAAAACAGCAAGAGTTGAATGGATCAAAGATGTTGGTCTGATGTTGTCTATATCAAACAGCAGTTAAATGAAGCTGGGCCTTTTAGAAGGGATGGTAAACAGTTGCTATTAAGCTAATGGTATACTTCAACTTGTTTGCCCTTTCCGAGTCTTAATGTAATTTATTTTCTTGTTTTTATCAAGTGTGCTGAGTGAGGTAACCCTAACTGCAATCTTTTTTAAGATATGCAAATTATCTGGGGAAAAAAAGAGATACTAGTCAGATAATATGGCTTCTTTATGTATTTGTTTGAAAATATATCTATAATTTCTTATCCCACTGGCAATTTTTACTTAGTGATTTTGAATGAGTTCGGGACAAGCATAAGCTCAAATGTAATGAGCTTGTGCTTTAAACAAATGCAGGGAAATAAAATAAGCCTAATTTTAAATGTTTTTTTTTTGTCTTTAAAGAGAGCTGATTTGGCAGTGTCTGCCATAACTATAACACCAGAGCGAGAGAACGTAGTGGACTTCAGCAAGCGCTACATGGACTACTCCGTAGGGATCCTACATCGAAAACCAGAGGAAAAGATCAACATTTTTTCATTGTTTGCTCCTTTTGACTTGGCTGTGTGGGCCTGTATCGCAGCTGCAATTCCAGTGGTGGGTGTTCTGATCTTCCTGCTGACACGGATGCAGATGCTCCGCTCCCAGAATCCTCCAGGAGTCCATCAAACTTCATCCATGTCTAACTCATTGCATAGTGCTATATGGATTGTCTATGGAGCCTTTGTACAACAAGGTACTTCAATGAATTCCCTTCCCAAGCGTCCATGCAAAGGCACCTTCAAAAATGACTTATCAGCTTATTATGCTTTTAAGAGCAGCCAGGGGATCAGGTGATGATTTGACTCAGGGCTTAGAAACATGACAAGAATAAAGCTGTTGCCTGATGATATTGGGGTGTCAATACATCACTCCCTCTAAGACATGTAAGCATCTGAACTGCTAATTCAAGCATTTTTTTGCAGCTTAAAAGCTTTTGTGTTTGCAGATAATTAGAGAATAATTTATCTAAATATAAAAATCATGTTATCACTTATTCATCCATCCCAAACCCGTGGTACACAAAAGGTGGTATTTCATACAAATACATTATAAAAAGAAATATATATAAGAAGTATTTCAGTAGAAACTTTTCCTTTTTAATCCAGGTGACAAAGCAGAATTAAGATTCTGTAATTCTGTAATCCTGTAATTCTTCACCAGGTTTGCACACACTGCAGGAGAGATTTTGGCCCACTCCTCCATACAGATCTTCCATAGATCTGTCAGGTTTCGGGGCTGACGCTGAGCAACACAGAGTTTCAGATACCTCCAAAAGGGTTTCTATTGTATTTAGGTCTGAAGAATGGCAAGGCCACTCCAGAACCTTGATATGCTTCTTACGGAGCCACTTCTTGGTTTTCCTGGCTATGTGCTTTGGGCCATTGTCATGTTCGAAGACCCAGCCACGACCCATCTTTAATTCTCTGAGGGAAGGAGGTTTTTGCCCAATATGTCACAATACATTCATCCTCTCTTTAATACAGTGCAGTCGTCCTGTCCCCTGTGTAGAAAAACACCCCCAGAGCATGATGCTTCCAGCCCTATGCTTCACTGTAGGTGTGGTATTATTGCGATGATACTCATAATTTTTTTTCTTCCAAAAATTGTGAATGGAGTTAACACAAAAAGTTCCAATTTGGTCTCATCTGACCACAGGACTTTCTCCAATAACGTCTCAAGGTTATGAATATAACCCTAGTTCCTTGAAGGAACGAGACGTTATGGGAATGCCCTCATTGTGACGGCCCTGAATCCTTTGTAAAATCAGCCAATGATAAGTTGGGACGTCATAGATGGGGGACGTCACCGGCCAAGAAGCATAAAAGCGCGTGGAATGCAGCAAAGAGACGCGGCGTCTCGTTCCTTGAAGGAACTAGGGTTATATTCATAACCTTGAGACATTCCTTTACAGGAACTCGAGCCACGTCGACGAGACGCTATGGGAATGAGATGCCCACGCCCCCAGACTTTCAAATCCCTGTCTAATGTGTGTTTGTGCACAGCTAGGGCGAGAGAACAGAAAAGCCTGGAGTGGCTCGCAAGTCAAGTCTTTAGAATCGGACAAATGTATCGGACAGCAGATGTCGGCCATAGAGACCCCAGCTAGCAGGACCTTTGAGGCCGCCACACCTTGTGTCGAGTGCGCTGTGACTCCTAGCCTCGGCAGGAGATCAGAGGACTTATATGACAGGTTGATGGCATCCACTATCCAACGGCTTAAAGTCTGCTTGGTCGCTGGACACCCTTTCTTGGGGGGACCAAAGCATACAAGCAATTGCTCTGACTTTCTCCACAGGCTCTGTGGACGTATGCCCCCAGTGCTCGCACTGGACACATACAGTTTAGCTTCTGCTGACCAGGCTACCAGAAGGGAGGGAGGTTGAAGGCCTGTAGTACAACTGGCTGAGGTGTGACAGTAGGTACCTTAGGAGTGTAACCCGCTGGCGGGTACAGGAAGGCTTTGGCCATGCCATGTGCAAAGTGGAGATGTGAAGGGGCCACTGAGAGGGCCTGAAGGTCATCTACTCTCCTCAGAGAACACAATGCTAGCAATAGTGTGGTCTTGATTGTCAACAGAAATCACCTCTTTGGGCTCAAATGGTGGCCCACAGAGGGCTTCTAACATAGTCTTGCATAGCCAGACCTTCAGACCGTCAAACAACCAATCACAGTTCGTTTCGTTCAGCGTCACGTTTCGGGGCGTGGAAATGTCCCCACAACAACAGAATGGTGTGCAATAAGTCAGTCAGCATAATAAATCCCAATGAGACACTCGTGGTAAACATCTGTTTGAAGCATATCTCTCCACTTTTTAACACCCACAAGCAATTATGGAGAACTGGACACAGTACTGAATCGGCCAGCTGCGATGCCAGCGTCTGTTGTTTCATGTTTGCCAGTAGACGCGGCTGATATCTCCTTCTCAGTTAGGTACTTCACTTGATCTTCCATAATAGATAGGAGGGGATGCACAGCTAGTAAAACTGGATCTGCTGGGAATCCTTCTAAATGTTGACAAAGGGTCGGCCAGGCTTGGAAATTAATACTCCCAAATCCTGTCGGTAACAAGCTAAAATATCTCTTCTTGTCTCTACTAAGTGCTTCAAACAAAACTCCTGGACACCTCTTAAAGATTCTATGTCGTGAACCTCACATACTTTTGAGAATCCAACATTTAACTGATCTAAATAAATGCTTATTGCCACTCATGTAAACACGACAGTTTTTTTTTCCCCACAATCACACGTCTGCGCTTTGTTTCCCGACGGGCCGAAAATAAACGCGACACTCGCGTTCCTCAGAAATCTGATAAAATTCAACCAATCATTCCTGAAGGTTTTCCAGTTAAATGTACCATATGCATCAGACGTTTAGCCAATGTTCCGTGGGCGTGACGTCTGAGGCTGAGACTACTTCTAACACAACAGCCAGGTCCCAGGTCGGTACCCAGGAACGTACTGGTGGCCTCAACCTCAGCACACCGGGGAGAAAAACGTATGACCAGGGGTTCTTTACCAACTGTATGTCCACCAAGAGAGGAGTGGTAGGCCGATATAGTCGCCACGTAAACCTTCAGGATGGAGTGAGTGACCCCAACAGAGAATCTAGCCTGCAAAAATTCCAGCACTGTACCGACTGGGCAGTTTACTGGATCTTGCTGGTGTTCTCTACACCATGAAGTGAACAACTTCTATTTTAGGCCATCTAGCTTCCTCGTAGATGGAGCTCTGGACTGGAGAAGGGTCTCAACAACCTCGGTTGAGAGACCTGTGGCTAAGAGTTGTGCTTAGTTTCCACAGCTCCGGACGAGGGTGCACTATGGTGCCCACCGCTTGTGAGAGGAGATCCCTCCTGATCGGAATTCCCCATGTATGGCCGTCTAGGAGGTCCATCAGGTCCGAGAACCATACTCATCCCGGCCAGAACAGCTCTACAAGTTGCAGACTGACCATGTCCCAGCACACTCTCTTCAGAACTCCTGGGAGCAGAGCGATAGGGGAGAATACGTACAGACAGACTTCGGTCACGTCTGTACCCTGACATCCAGACTTTCGCGAGGCTGGATGATACATGTCATATCTGCTTCACCCCTCGTAGTGGAGGATCCATTCCTCGGGCCTCGACAGGATGTCTGCTCCTACATTTAGATGCCCGGGAATGTAGATGGCTCTCAGTGGGAGGGATCTGTCCCGGGCCCACACAAGGATCTGGTGCGCCAGCTTGTACAAGGGGTGCGAACGCAGACCTCCTTGGTGGTTGATGTAACAGACAACTGACGTTTTGTTGGTGCGCGCCAACACGTGTTGATCTCTTACGTCTGTGAAAAAGTGTTTGAGTGCTCGAAACACGGCCAGCATTTCTAGGCAGTTGATGTGCCAATTGAGATGGTGACCACTCCACAGACCGCGGGCCGAGCGGCCACTCGTGATAGCTCAACAACCACTGAGGGGTGCATCCGTCATTAGCGTTATGCGGTGAACTGGATCTCCCAGCACTGGGCCCTGATTTAGGAATGAGGTTTCCTCCACATATCTAAGGCACGTACGGTTCGGCGTGACACATTGACCATGTGAAGGGGATTTCCCCTAAGGGAAACACCTTTGTTCCTGAGCCACCACTGTAGGGGACTCATGTACAGCAGGCCAATAGATACGACATTGGACGCAGCTTCCATCAGACCCAGCAGTCTTTGAAACTGCTTGACAGTGAGTGACCGGCCTTCTCTTACTCTTATGATTGCGGTGAGGATCGAAACTACTCAAACAGGTGCCATGGAAGCCCGCATCTTGGTCGAGTCCCACACAACGCCTAGATAAGTGGTTCTCTGAACTGGAGAAAGAACAGTTTTCTTGGCGTCCAGTTTCAACACCAATCATTTCATGTGAGTGAGCACGACATCTCAATGTCTGCTTGTTTGATCCGTCGATCGTGCTACGATTAGCCAGTCATTGATATAATTTAGTATGCGGATGCCCTGGAGTCGCAGAGGAGCCAGCGCTGCATCCACACACTTTGTAAACGTGCAGAGTAAGAGTGCAAGGCTGAAGGGTAGTACCCGATATTGGTATGCTTTGCCCCCGAAGCAAACCTCAGGAACTTCCTGTGTGAAGGATGGATCGATACATGGAAGTACTCATCTTTTAGATCTATCGTGACAAACCAGTCCTCAGACCTGATTCCTCAGTGATCATTCTGAAGTTCAGTTTCATAACTGAGCGGTTCAATAGCCTGAGATCTAAGATGGGCCTCAGCCCTCCATCCTTCTTTGGAACTATTAAGTAGTTGTCTGTACGAACTATCGTAGGGAGGACGCCTGCGAATTGTGGCGGGGGA
>JAUMHQ010000069.1:5647762-5673441 GCA_032361165.1 Enteromius paludinosus
TCGCCAACTTCCTGTTTATATACCTGCGTGAGGTGCTTCCTGGGTCCTAGTGCCCTCACGATCTGGTACGTGTGACATAATTACAGTTGCTTCTTATGTAATTGAACTTAATACTCTGGATAGACTGTAGAACATGTGCATTGCAATACAATACAATAATGCATTTAACATCAACATTTAAAAATTTTAACATAAAAAATTAGCTGTCACAATCAGTAAAAAAGACTTGGATTTTTCAAGCTGGTGCTGAAGATGTATGAATAGGGGGCATTTACCTGATGTTTTGAAATGGAATGTGAGTGTCAGTTGGGGCTCTAAGTCTGTGTTTCTGCATTTCACCGAATCATGTCTTTGTAGCTGGCTCATCTGTGGGCTGGAGTGACTTAATTATAGAAAAACCCAATTGCTCCCATCTGGAGTTCCGATCATATGCTTTCAGAGCTAATTATGTTCCAAAGGTGCTATTCGTGCTCTTTGAGCGCTGAGGCTAGTGTGCAAGCAATCTTTCCCCCACCGTTTAGAACAAACACTTCAAATATAATGTCTGGTGCAGGCAACACATATTATGTGAAGCACACCCATAGGTTCAGACTGTCAGAGATCCTTTTTTAGAATTTGCAAAAGGTATATCCTTCCATATATTCCTGCGTCCATCAATCACAGGGTTTATTGTTCTCTATTGGAGTGAAATTCCACTCATTAAGGGGGATGGCCTGCCCTTGGGCATAGGCAATAGTATCTTCAGGACATAATGATGGGCTAATTCTGGTTCTTACTTGTAATTAGTTCTTTCCTGTTATCCTACGTGTTTTTGATTCAATAAATATACCACTGTGATTGAATCACAACTCAAATCCTCATTGCTCCTGCAACCTGCTGTGACATCTAGACTGGTTATTAACCACTTATTTACCATTTACTGGTTTGTACAAGGTCAATGTGGTTTGCCACAAAATGCAGCCTACTGTTTTCTAAAGTTCATGATGCATTTAATTGGGAAAAAAGCACAATAATTCATTAAATATTATTAAATATGGTGGTTTACATTTGCGCTACTGGTAATTTTCAGATATTCACTAAGGTAAAATAAGCCTAAGCCTCTGCCAGTAGATTGCTTCAGCAGGACTAAGACATAAATGAGTTACTACTGTTGGTAGAACTGTGTAATGATCAGTTGGATGTGCCAGCAAGACTTTGTATGGCACTCCAGCCCTCCATAAACTGTGTGTGTGTGTTTATGTCGGTTTTTATTCCTGGACTCCATTCCCATTAATGCACCTCTCCTCACAGCTGTTGCTAGTTTGGTTCAATCATTCAGTCAGTGCCACCTGTGTATACTGTATATACCAGTCTGTTTGTCTGTCTGTCACGGATTATTGTTTCAAGTTTACCGACAACTCTGCATTGTTCATTCATGTTCTTTTACCCTGTTATCGTGTTTTGGATTTATCGTTGTTGACCTCTGCTTCCCCTGGACCTACGTTTTCATCTTGCCCTTCCACAGTCTTATTAGACTGTCTTTACCTACGCTGTTTATGTCTGCCGTGATTGATCTTGTCTGTACAACCCTGAGCCCGAAAAAACCTTTTATCTGCATATGAACCCGCATGCTTGACGTCCCCCTTCGTAAAAAACTGATTGCTAGGTCCATGTTTTTTTCTTTCAACAACCTATTACATATCTCAGTATACAGACACTAAAACCAAGTACAGTGGCCTCCCCTATTATTTGCATCTTTGGTAAATATGAGCAAAGGCAGCTGTTAAAATAAGTCTGCATTGTTTATCCTTTTAATCTTTCATTCAAAAAAATCCACAAAAATTGTCATTAAAGTGAAACAATTGAAAATGGAGAGCAAGTCTCATTATAAAATAAATGTTTTCTTCAATACATGTTGGCCACAATTATTGGCATCCCTAGAAAATATTAGTATATAATACTAATTATATTGTCATTCAATATTTACATTTTTAGCATACCAGGGTGATTATGAACATGAAATTGTCCAGCTATGTCTTCCTGTTCCACAAGATTATAAATATGATGAACACAAAGGTCAAATTCCCTTAATCATCCATTGCAAGGAGTAAAACCAAACAATACAGTTCTGATGGGCAGAACAAGATTGTTGAGCTTCTAATGAACTAAAGAAGTTTCAGATCTGCCTGGAAGAGGATGTGTGTATCTACTATCCTAATGCACAGTGAGAAAGAGAGTTTGAGTGGACGAAGAAAAAAACAAATCAAAAACAAAATCAGCATATTCAGTTGTAAGACACAACTAGAACTTCAAATTACACCATGGTCAGATGAAGCTAAGAAAGCTTTTTTAAAGCAAACCCACCAGATTTTAGGGTTTAGTAGAAACAGGAATAAAAAGCAGCCCATGTAGATATACTGCTGGATCTTCAATGTTGTTGGTCTGTTTTTCTGCCTGACGTCATAAACATCACATTCAGATGCATGGCATCATGGATTCTCTCAAATACCACCAGATAAAAATAAATAAACAATAAGTTGAATGCCTCTATTAGATATTTTTTTATAATGGGCCATGGTTTAATTTCATTGGGACAATAATCCAAAACAAACATCAAATCAACTCAAAATGGGTCACTGAGTTTATATCATGGCTTTCCCAGTCCTCTGACCTGAACCCTTTAGAAAATGACTGAGGTGGAATAAAGAGGAAAATCACCAACACAGAGCTGGAAATTTTGAAGGATCTGGAGAGCTTCTGCATGAAGGAATGGTCTCTGATCTCTTATCAGGTGATCTCCAAACTATTCATGCATTACAGGAAAAAACTCAGGGCTGCTATCTTGAAAATAATGTTGCAATAATTGCCAATAACTGTGACCAACTAAAGAAGCATTTATTTTACAATGAGATGTTCCCACACTTTCAGTTATTTTACTTCAATTATGGGTCACAATGTTGTGATTTTTTAATCAAAAATCAAAATGTGGATTTATTTTCATAGCTGCATGTTCTCATATTTGCCAATATTGTGCCAATAGTAGTTGATGACACTGTAAATGCTAAAATAGGCAGATGTTTTTCTGTGTTCTGTACTGACATTGGCTAAAATGCTTTTTTGATTTAATTACAGGTTATTTTTTGTCTTTAATAATTACTGTTTTGACTTGTGCATTTTGTTTTATATTTTCAGTGGGCTGCCTATTACCTTGTAGACTGCAGGCAAAATATTTTCCATTTAGTTACAGGTGTTAGCATTAAGATTTTCTATAGAAGAGGCTTTTCTTTCAAGCCATCTTATAAAAGTTCTTAATGTACCCTTTTGAAATGAACAATGGACATTCAGTGTCAGTTCTTGAGAAAATTAAAGAAACAACTTTGAAAAGATCAAAGAGGAAGACTAGAGGAGTTTGATTAAGAAACTTTTAGAAAGTGCATACTGAGTTGAAGTGAAATCCTTTGAATCTGCCAATGAGGGCAGTTGTAGATCAATGAAGCTCCTTTTAATGAGAAAGAACTCAATTGATTGGTCAAGATTAGCCTCCAAAGTGTGATGACAATGATAAAACACTTAAACAATAATAACGTTAGAGGATAAATAATGATCCATTTTACTGCTACCAGTCAGTTTGATAATTGTTTTAATTTAATGAGAACTGGGGTGTTGACACCCCAGTTATATTGATAATATGAAATTATATCATTAGAATATTTTTTTTCTTCTTTTTTTTGAAGTACAAAAATGTTCACAGCTAACCCTAACCCACTCAAAAATCTAGTTTAAGCATTTAAAGTGGCAGACTAGATTCTTACAACCCATTAACACTAATATACAGATTGTTTATATATACAGATTGTTTATGAACTGGCTTTTATATTGCAATTCCAGCACACAAATATAATTATTCAAGCATGTTGGTCAGAAAACTTGATCCTAAGAATGTATTTTTTTCTTCCAGGCCAAAAAAGGACCTTACGCATTTTTATGGGACATGGCCGTGGTGGAGTATGCAGCACTGACGGATGATGACTGCACCATTACTGTAGCTGGCAACAGCATGAGCAGCAAAGGCTACGGCATCGCCATGCAGCATGGGAGTCCTTACCGAGACCTCATCTCCCAAAAGTGTGTATTCCTTTTCTCCCAGCTAAAACATGTGTTTCACCTCTTAAAAAATAACTTGCAGCTGGTGCAAGGAGTATTTGTTGTTCACGCAAAAGTTAAAGGGGTTTAATGAGCTGCATGGTGACGATTTGTACTCTAACTACTGCAAAAACCCCTCTGTCATACAAAAGTGAATGAGAATGTATGCAAGTATGAGTAACAGCATGCAAAACCATTTCAAGATTCTGCAGACATTTTTCAAAAGTTTTTAAATAACCTGCCCCAGTAACCAGATAAATGTCTCACAATGTTACAGCAACTTTGAATCTCCCACAATTCACAGATATTCTTTATTACCCACAAAGCTTTCATTTGAAATTACTAGTTGTTTCCTGGGTTTAGTTTTACATGCATTACAAATTGATCCCTTTGTGAATGTAACAAATGCCAGCAGGCTGTTTAAAGCTCTACATAATCACTTGTAACCAATTAAGATTGTTGAATTGCATTGCCTTTGAATTTTGTTAAGCTGGGTAAGGATCTTTGGTTGGCTTCTCACTCACTTTGTATTGATCTATGAAGAATATATTAGCATGACCCAACCACCAGCAATACCCAGCATAAAATAGTTTTTTTTTCTTAAGTTTGGACATTTACTATGTCATTGTTTTTGTCAAGTGTTTCAGAGCTATTGACCACGAAAGACCTCTAAACCCCTAAATAGGACGCTGTTTGAGGGGGACTGCAATTTGTAGTGGTGTCTGAAACCCTAGTGGATATTATCAAGTGCACTCCCATCAGTCCATTTCATAATGCAACACAATAACGAATGTACACTCTATAGCTAGAGAATATCCAATAATGCACTGTGAGGGTTGTGATGATTGGATTCCTTTGTGCTGCCAGAAGATGGCACAAACAGATGAATCATCCATCTATCCACACTTTCCCAATTGCTTATATAACAGCAACTGTACAGCATAATATGGGGTATACATTGCATTTTACACATTGCACTATTATTTTTTTAATAGAGGTTTATATGTGCTTGTTTCCATGACAGAGTTCAAGATAAATATTTTAATTATTAGTGGAGGTGCCCGTTTGCAAAGTTTTCTAATGATTATTAAACAGCATGCAAAAACTATGCAATTACAGCAGCACTTCCAGCACACTCAGTATCCAAATTCTCACATTCGTTTTTATTCCCTCTTTCAACTGGACTATATTATTGGACTACGAACACACCACAGTGTTTAGGACACCTGGGGG
Organism: Enteromius paludinosus; assembly: GCA_032361165.1. Taxonomy (NCBI): domain Eukaryota; kingdom Metazoa; phylum Chordata; class Actinopteri; order Cypriniformes; family Cyprinidae; genus Enteromius; species Enteromius paludinosus. The sequence goes on from JAUMHQ010000069.1 coordinate 5,653,118, forward strand.
CACAATTATGGGCAACAAAACAGAAATTAAAACAAAAAAACTACAAACAGTTAATATGGTTTCCTGAAACACATTTCGGGAGGAGAGGCGCGAAGGCAGTCGTTTACGATCTCTGCTAGAGTCCCTTCCTTCCTTCCGTCCTTAGCTCGATCTCAATATCCAGTCATGGCGACCCTCAGTACCTACTAGAAACCGCAAGACCCATCAACAACAACCAACACGCTCTCTCCGGCGCGCTAGTTCACAGCTACAAACAAGGCCTCTCCAACCTCCTCTGGGCCAGCTCATTAGCCCAGCCGCTAAGATATGGATCATGCCTAACATCAATCAACCCTACACAATGCCACGGAGTTCCTAGCCCAAATCACCCTTATCCCAACCGCCAAGTAGCCATCCCCACAGCCAGGGCTCCAGCCGAGCTCGCTGCTTACACGAAAGGCGGCAAAAAAAAAAAATCCCATCTGCCAGCCACTCACCTCCATCAAAGCCCTCACAAGCCAGCGTTTCATCCTCCCGCCAATCTCCTGTCGTCAAACGATCGCATCACATAGATTCAGTGAGCAAGATTCGCCAAACCCCGCCACGCATACAAATAAAAATAAATAAATGAATTAATTAATTAATTAAATAAATAAATAAATAAATAAATAATCCAACAAGGAAAAACTCTCTTCTCCTCACGTGATTCGCTACTTCACGATTCCAAAATAACAGTATGTTTACTTTTATATTATTTATCAAATACCTTTTTATTAAATTACATAAATTTATATAATTTATTTTTTCACTATCCGATTGTAACGCTGGTCTATGTCCAAGGAAATTGTGGGAGTCAAAAGTAAGATGGACAAAAAGTCTTTTTAATAAAGTAAATCAAGGAGTCGTTTCCAAAAACCATAACAGAGAATATACATAGACTATAACACGTTGTTGACGGACCAAGACTGACTAACAGAGGGAAACTAAAGTAGGGGAGACAATGAACGTTAACGAGGAGGCACACCTGAACGGAATACATGATTAACGGAAAACTAGGTCAGACAAGCACATGGGGAAAGACAACAAACGTCACATGATACAAAAGATGAAAACTGAAACTAACACAATGAAAACCCAAATAGCAAAAACACAGAAAAACTGAACTAAAACAGACCAAGAATGTTACACCAATATTATTACATCCGTTTATCAGAGTTAATAGGGTTCCTCTATTACTTTTCCAAGTTAAATTAGGACTATCAAAAGAAAATAAATCAAAATAAAATTTAATTTAACAGGATCACCTTCTGATCTTTTGATCTTCTCATCTTTTTTTTTTTTCTATTTCATCTTGCAAGATACAACACATTTCATTATTTCCGCTAATTAATTGTTTTTGGTCTCCCCCAACCTTCCTCCAAAGTTAATCAGGATTATCAATATATAATTAATAGGGCCATCCAATAGAAGTTAGCATGCATTTCCCAAATAATTACATCTAATTTTTCCAGAGACACTACACACTAACAGACTTTCCCCTGTATTTGTTTCTCCCCAGCTAAACATGCAATCCGTATTCCTCATTGAACCTCGCTCTGAGGGTTTACCGATCCAGAATCACTCCTCCGAGTTCTTACAAACAGCAGCGTTGCTGCTCGCTTAGTCTACAGGTTGATCTCTGACTCTCATGCTACCCTGTTCCCAAATATCGCAACCAAAGCTGAATAATCTCGACTGCAGGATTCCTTCTCTCGTCCTTCACGCCTCCCAAGTCTTTCCCGTACAACGAGGGAAAACGCAACTGCCCCCTTTCTCCGTTTCACGTTCACTCATCATTACTGAAGTAATTTTTTATTGAAAAAACTGTAAAAACTTTTACTTCGCTACTGTGGGCGACGCTCCTCTCGTTACTTCATCTTAATGCTGTACAAGTTAAAAATGCTTCCGTTTATTTCAGACTAGCCGTCTACTTTTCTTTCAGCAATGAACAATTTGCAAATGATTCATTCTATTGAGTCAATTCTGTTCAAAGCCTTGATCAAACCAGTTGTTAAACCAGTGAACTGGTTCGCGAATCATTTTAAAGGATTTGTTAACCTGCAGCATGCGCTGATAAGTCTAAAGCGTGAGTTGTAACAGAAAGTTTATGGACATCAGGAGCGTTGAAGACCTGGCTTTGTATTTTTATTCAAATCTGCAAAGTCTATTGTTTTCTAACTGTGAAGATCTTTGATTAACACGCAATGCTGTCTACATTTCCACAAGCTACATTCAATTACATTATATGATACCACTATGACATTACCAGTTTATTGTGCATATACCTTATACATTAAATACAATGTTTAATTTATACATTAAATAATCTGTCAGAAAGTATGAAATGATCAATGGTGCAGCGGCACACGACCTGATCCTCTCCTAATGTTAGACACAATTAATATTTACGCTTACAGACTGTGTTTATAATTTGCAGAGCAAACAGAAGAAAGTCCGTAAATGTGCTTGGAACATTTACAACTATTTAAATCGAATGTAATTATTAGTTATAATTATAAACAGTATTTTATGTATTCATTTGATTTTGTTAATTTATTTATTTTACCTGAGGTTATTAAAAATATTGTGAAATTAGGTCGTGACCCACTCCCCCTTACTCGCGTCAACTTACCTATTTACACTCTTGTCATCTTAGAATAAGAAAGGCAAACATTTCCAAAAATAAAAAATGCCTCTGGAAAGTGGGAACATGCATTCTAAGGCAGCTTGGAGGGAGCTTGCAGGTTATTACACAGTGAACCATAATGTCATCTCTTCTTATTTGAAGGATTCATCTTAAGATTTTGCTTTGTGGCCCATCATTATCTGTTCTCTCTACCACTCATCTTTTGACAGCCCCCATGCAAGTCTCCGCATGTGACATTTTACATTGAAGAGACTGAAACACCTGTATTACTTGTGGAGGAGCCATTCATTGACAATGGCAAACACACAAAAAAAGGAAACTTTTTACAAAGGTTAAGGTTAGATATTAAGATACTGTAAGTGATTTGTGCGCATCTACGGGCACCAAACAGAACTGCTAAAATAACTAGATTTTCTAAAGACTAAGTATTTATTAAATGTTTGCCTGTGCAAAACACTGGCCGTTCGCCGGGGTGGTTGGTCCAATCTTATGGCAATTTAATGTGGTAAATATAACGTGGACATACATAACTGAGGCCTTTCCTTTCAGCCAGTCACTTTCAATGTAAATGTTGGTGACCAATGAATTGACATCCCCAATTTGCCAGTCACTGACATGATGTCTTAATTCCTTCCTTCAGGGAACAAGGTTTATGTAACTGAGATTTTCTTTTTTTTCCTGTAAAATTGGTAAATAATATGGGTATGGGTAAATAATAATTAAAAGCATCACAAATACACACACATATAAGTTTTTATATATATATAAAGGAAGCAACTATATGTAAAACTTAAACCCATAAAATAAGTACATATCATGTCATATTTTACAGGATTCTGGAGTTACAGGAGAAAGGAGACCTGGATGTGTTGAAACAGAAGTGGTGGCCTCGGACTGGCCGCTGTGACCTCAACAGCCACAGTAGTGCCCAACCTGATGGTCGGTCTCTCAAGCTCCATAGCTTCGCCGGTGTTTTCTGCATCCTAGCAGCGGGGCTCCTATTGGCCTGTCTGGTGGCCGCCCTGGAAATGTGGTGGAACAGCAATCGCTGCCGGCAAGAGCAGCCCAAAGAGGTGACCGAGCTCAGGGCGCGGAAGACAGAGCAGGGAGAGGACACTGCCACACTCTACTTTAAGGATCCCGCAGCAGACGCGAGCCCCGATTTAGTCGAGCTCCAGTACACACAGTTATAGGTGTGCCCTGATGAAATCAAAATTGGTCCCCCCACCTACTTAACTTAACAACAGATTTTCTTTGTGCTTGGGGTGTGCACAGTGCCCTTGATGAAGCAGTCTTTACAATTTAGAATCTCACATTTTCAAATAAGCTGTGATTGTAGACCATTTTAGAACAAAACAAACTTTTTTAAGAACAGTGAGCTGCTCTCTACTGTCTACCTTTTAAGGTAGCATTCTAACTGAAATGGAACCACACTACATAGACAGCAACTTTTATAGTTTTACTTGTGAGTTCAATTGCAATATTGCAGTTAGCATATTGGTAAGTTGAAATTTGATACTTCAAAAATGCATAGTACACAAGTTATTTTATTGACACCTTTTCAGTACTGAATGAATATTCAGCTCTTCTTATATTGGATAATATATTCAGTTGTTGTTGTTTTTGTTTGTTTGTTTGTTTGACTGATTGATTTAGTTTTTTTGATTGATTTATTTGCTCATTGCACTGCATAGGGAAAAGTCTTTTCTCTAAACATCAAATGCAGTAATGCTTTTCATTTTAACCAAATTAAGGTATCTAATCTTACTTTTGGATGAGCTTTTACATTGTGACATGCCTTGAAGTGTGTCTTGACAGACATTTAGAACACTACAGAATATTCCACCAATTACATTTTTCTTTTAATCCAAAGTAAGAATAGTATGCACTTTTTCATTCTGATGGTGTCTAAGGAGGCTAAATCACATTACTCTATTTTAATATTATCCAAATAATTATCAGACATGGAAAAATTACATAAGCAAAATTATTTCAGAGCAACTTGCACCTTGGCAGTGGCAAAATATTACAAATGCTTTTTCCAGAATTCTATACCAGACATTTCTTTAGATCTTTGGCAACCTTGCAGTGGCCATCTCTTTAATTTATTCTTTGTTCCATTTATTTTTTAAACAACGCTTTCTGCCCATTTTTGTGTGCTCATGATGCAATTAAGTGTCTTAAGTGTTCTTTTCAAATCACCTACAGTACTTCTAAATATCTGTATAATTGCTTCACTTTATAAACTCTTTTATAAGCCTTTCTAAATCCTCATCCACTGCCAATGAAACTGCATGTTATAGACTGGACCAGGGTTGATGTGGATCCGTAAACTAAAGTGTGCGCAAATTGGGTGCTTGCATGATTCTGTCTGCTCAGCTATTCTAAAAAAAAAAAAAAAAAAAAGAAAAGTAGCACCCCAAAAACATAACTCGAACCCCAAACAGTCAATAATCCCTAGTAATTTACTGTGACATCCTGTTGCAATTATATGTCAATGTGGACAAGTTTTATGGATTTATTTATTGGATTTATTTATCTCTATATTTTCTATTTTACATTTATTCTTCATTTGTTTATGATCTTATGCAGGTTACTAAGGATTACAGACTGGCAAGGGTTTCTGGTCCATTGACATATAATGATATTGCTACTGCTTCATCGGAGGGGAGCAAGGACATTTGGACAGACAGAGAAAGAGACTGGGATGAAGCAGAAGCTATTGACACAGGTCAGAATAGAATTGTAGGCCTCTTTTTTGATTGGCTGGGAATTAACCGGACCAGATGTAGAAGCCATCTAACATTAAAGATTTATTGATTTCTTTATTTTGTGTTTTAGTTGTCTCATTTAGCAGATTCATCTTCCAAATTGTGTTGGGTTTAGAATGACGCCTGTTTTTCTGCATTATTTATTTATTTGAACGATTGCCACAGTACCACATTAATGATGAGAAAAGATTTTCAAGTTCAATCAAAATCAGTGTTAAGCACACTTCTGCATTTTGATTGGTGGCATTTATTTGTTGAGACATTAAGCTATTGCAACATGATTATGAAACATATTTCAATAAGAGTTCCCCTATTTGTGTCGGTGATGATTTAATTAGTGTGAATCTCTTTAATGAATCAGTGATGTATGTTTACGTAATCGCCCTATAAATTGAATGACTAAACACTAAAGAAATTTCATAATTGTGTTTAAAATGGTGCATGATGCATTTGCATACCTTCAAACAAAGGCGAGGAGACATCAAATTCAGTCATGTGCTTGCTACATGATAATTAAAGAAGATTCCACAAGGATAAATGCCATTGCAAAAAACACTGGGGAGGCAGCAGATGCCCTGGATTTCAGATCACAGGCCTATTTCCTCATTCTGTGTAACAAGCAAGACTAATCATAATAACTCAAACATAATAGGAATCCAATTTACACTTTAGAACTGTTACACTTTAGAAGATACTTACCAAGGCTGCGTTCTATGATAACGTTGTCTCTTAGCCAGAGATGGGGGAATCGAGTCACATGACTTGACTTGAGTCTGAAACGAGTGACAATTTTCAGGACTTGCGACTTGCTTGATTGAAGTAAGAAAATGACTTGACTTGACTTTGACTTGAGAGCAAGTGACTTGAGACTTGACTTGACTTAAAGTGGAAGACTCGACAATGACTTGAACTATAATTCATTTAATAAAATAATTGTGACTCAGCAGCACCATAATTGGCGCCTATGCCCTTAACATTGCACAACTCAAACCGCGCCAAACATGACAGACAATAGTCGATCTCCACAAATAGTCACGTTTGGCTATAAGGACTTTGAACTGGACCGTACCAATAAAAAAAGATTTTCCAGATGCAAAGAATGCAATTGTTTCAATTTAATGAAACAATTACTAATGTAATGAATTAATCGTTTCTATTTGTCATAATATGGCCTTAGTTGCATATTTTTATCAGAAATGTGATGATCATCTAACGTTACGTTTCGTGGCGTAGCCCGAAATTTTAATGTTGGGTGCATCATAAAATGAAGGGGCTTCTCAACATTACATGTAAGCTATAATGTCTATATTAAATGTGCGCATTTTCAAGTGTTTGTATGGACTGACTGCGTGTGGTAGTTGAATGGCAGCTCGTGTATACGGCATGAAAATCTAAGATGCACGCATCGGTGCAATCACTTCTCCTTAAAACACTCTTTCAAAACTTTTTGGTCATGCTGATAAGAATAATTTCACGTCGAATCGGTTGTCTAACTTTTTTTTGTGTACACTTACAATAACAACTAAATGTTGTGTGCTGTTAAACAAAGAAACTAGTTCAAATGGAAAACAAAGAATGTTATATCAGATTATTTATTACATGTGTATGAAACGTGTATATTGCGCGTCCACCGCAGAAATTACGATTAAGCTTCATAACTTCATCACTGGGCTTTATTAACATACATTATATTTATATTCTGCTGAAAGGATCAGGCGCTAGCCAGACGAGAAGGGAAGCACGATCTGCTACTTCCCCTCGTCAGGTCGGCGCCGAGCTGACCACGGTCTCCTCTTCACCCCAGTATGAAGTGCTCTTGGAGGTGGTTACTCGTACTGTAGCCAAATTGAAAATCGATTGGCCAGCCGAAGTAAAAACTGAGCCTCAGAAAAGCAAGCTGGATGAGAGATTTCTGCATGCTCAGCAACCACCTTCAAGAAGGAGCCTTCCATTTTTTCCTGGTCTTCACACCGAGGTGTGTAGATCATGGAAGAAGCCGTTCTCATCCCGCCTTTTCATCCCAGCGTCTGGTTGCTACGGCAATATTGCTGGGATGAATGAGAACTGTTATAAGTCGATGCCGCAGGTAGAGCAGATGCTTGATGCCTGATGGACGCCCTGATTGTGCCCCAGGGCCTGTTCGGTAAATCAGTAAACATAGTCATCGACAGGCACCAGGAGGCACGACGTCAAGCGGCAGCGTTTCAGCGGTTTCTCCCTTGCCACTCTCCAACTTGTGTGTCTGCTGGGCGAGAGCATGCCGGTGCGAGTACCAGCTCCTCATACAGAGAGGCACAAAAACAGACCATTGCCATGAGAGCCCCACCACAACATCAGGGTGGATGGCAGTGCTCTGTTACTGCTACTAAAGGAGACCTGAGAATCCTCCTACAGGTTCTACAGCCGCTACTTCATAGTTCCAAAGAAGGATGGAGGGCTGAGGCCCATTTTAGATCTCATAATCCTGAACCGAGTAGTTTCGATCCTCACCGCAGTCGCGAGAGTAAAAGAAGGAGAGCAAAAACTGTTAGGCCTTATGGCAGCTGTGTCCAACGTCATACCTATTGGCCTGCTGTACATGAGGCCCCTACAGTGGTGGCTCAGAAACAAAGGTGTATCCCTGAGGGGAAATCCTCTTCGCATGATCAAAGTGTCACGCCACGCCGTACGTGCCTTAGACATGTGGAGGAAACCTGCATTTCTGGAACAGGGCCCAGTGCTGGGAGCTCCGATTCGCCGCCTAGTGCTAGCGACGGATGCGTCCCTCACTGGTTGGGGAGCGATCATGAGTGGTCGCTTAGCCCAAGGTCTGTGGGAAGTTCGCCATCTTACCTGGCACATAAATTGTCTAGAGATGCTGGCAGTGTTCCAGGCACTCACAGACATAAGAGACAGACATGTGTTAGTACTCACTGTCAACACGTCAGTCGTCCCTTACATACACCACCAAGGAGGTCTGCGTTCGCGCCCCTTGCACAAGCTGGCACACCAGATCCTTGTGTGGGCCCGGGAAAGATCCCTCTCACTGAGAGCCATCTACATTCACGGGCATCTAAACATAGGAGCAGACATCCTGTCGAGACAGGGGCCGAGGCCCGGGGAATGGATGCTCCACACCGAGGTGGTGGAGCAGATCTGGAGAGTATTTTACAGAGCAGAGCTGGACCTCTTCGCCACCAAGGAGAATGCGCAATGTCCCCTTTGGGACTCTCTAGTTGGGGCTGGGTGCCATGGAACAGAGGTGGCCGAAGCTTCCTCTGTACACCTTTCCCCCGATTGCTCTGCTCCCAGGAGTTCTGGAGAGAGTGCGCCGGGACGCGGTCAGTCTACAACTAGTAGTGCCGTTCTTGCCAGGCCGAGTATGGTTCTCGGACATGATATCCCTCCTAGACGGCTCCCCATGGGAGATACCGATCAGGATAGATCTCCTCTCACAGGCAGGGGGCACCCTAGTGCACCCCCGCCCGGAGTTGTGGCGGCTGAGAGTGTGGCATCTGAGGGGGCACAACTCTTAGCAGCAGGTCTCTCAACCGAGGTTGTTGAGACCATCCTCCAGTCCAGAGCTCCATCCACGAGGAAGCTGTATGCCTTGAAGTGGAAACTTTTTACTTCTTGGTGTAGAGAACACCAACAAGATCCAGTTAACTGCCCAGTTGGTACAGTGCTGGAATTCTCACAGAATAGATTCTCTACTGGGGTCACCCACTCCACCTTGAAGGTTTACGTGGCGGCTATATCGGCCAACTACTCCTCTCTCGGTGAGCAGACACTGGGTAAGGAACCCCTGGTCATAGGTTTCCTCCACAGTGCACTGAGGTTGAGACCTCCGGTACGCTCCCGTGTACCAACCTGGGACCTGGCTGCAGGGTTAGAGGCCCTCTGTGGGCCACCATTTGAGCCCATAGAGGAGATCTAAGATCGTTTACTAATGATAAAGACCGCACTGTTGCTAGCATTTTGTTCTCTGAGGAGAGTAGGTGACCTTCAGGCCCTCTCAGTGGCCCCTACACATCTTAACTTTGCGCCTGGCATGGCCAAAGCCTTCCTGTACCTGCGAGCGGGTTACAGTCCGAAGATACCTAGGGTCACACCACAGCCAGTAGTACTACAGGCCTTCAACCCACCTCCCTTCAGGGAGCCCGGTCAGCAGAAGCTAAATTGTATGTGTCCAGTCCAAGCACTGGAAGCATATGTCCACAGAACTGCCCTGTGGAGAAAGTCTAAGCAGTTGCTTGTGTGCTTTGGGCCACCCAAGAAGGGGTGCCCTACAACTAAACAGACTTTAAGCAGATGGATAGTGGATGCCATTAATACATCTTATGAGTCCTCTGGTCTCATTCCGAGGCTAGGAGTCAGAGCGCACTCAACATGTGGTGTGGTGGCCTCAAAGGCCCTGCTATCAGGGGTCTCCATGGCTGACATTTGTGACGCTGTGGGGTGGTCCACCCCTCACACTTTCGTCCGCTTTTATGAGTTGGACTTGCGAGCCACTCCGGGCTCTTCTGTTCTCGCTTAGCTTTGCACAAACACACACTAGGCAGGGAACTTGAAAGTCTGGGGGCGGGAGCATCTCGTTCCCATAGCGTCTCGTCAACGCAGCTCCAGTTCCTGAAAAGGAACGTTTCTAGGTTATGTGTATAACCCTAGTTCCTTGAAGGAACGAGAAGCTGCGTCTCGAAACCACACTTTCGGCATCCCCTGCCGTCGCTCCGCTGATTGACAGGAGCTAGTTTGCCAATGACGTCCCAATTCACGATTGGCTGATTCACCACACGTTTCAGAGCCGGCATGCTCCCATAGTGTTTTGTCGACGCAGCATCTCGTTCCTTCAAGGAACTAGGGTTATATACATAACCTAGAGACATTTTCCCTGATTGGTTTGGTATTTTTTATCCATGCAGATCTGATGGATATCTCAAATTCAAGATACACTGCAGTCTACAGCAGCCAACCATGTCGCAGTTCATTATGCCCCAGACTACTACATATCCAGTCGACTACCCTCGACAAAAAGCCATTGCAGAAGCAATAATATCTGATCTAATCATTAATTTCAACATGCCCCTGTCTATCACTGACAACAAGGACTTCATTCACTTTCTGTCAATTATGGATGCTAAATATATACATTCATTTTAGTACCGCAACTTGACTTGTCTTGGCTTGAAACTTATCAGGACTCGACTTGACTTGCTTGGGGTGAACCCTTGACTTGACTTGCTTGATTTGTCTTAACTGTGACTTGAGACTTGACTCGAGACTTGATGGTTAAGACTTGAGACTTGCTTGGACTTGACCATATGTGACTTGTCCCCATCTCTGCTCTTAGCGCTCTATGAAGACTCAAAAGGTACACCTTAACTACAGTTATACCTTTCCTACGTGTGTTCTCCGAACTATACCTAAGGATGTTGCTTAAGGTAAACCTTCTTAAGTGCGACCTTAGCAGGTGCTTGATATCGATGCCACGATGATTGTTTGTGCACTCTTTCCTTTACAGCGGTATAGGAAAAGTATTGAGAAAACAATGTTTCTTATAAAGAAGTGTTTTAGAAATAGTACAAACTGCATTTATTGGGGCTCATTTAAATATGTACATGCAAAAATAAATACGTTTATGTTTTTAGAATATAGCAAGTCCGCAATCCCACACAATCATGGCCACAAGTATGGTAAAGTTCTCCACAACATATGCCGACCCACGAGCCGTATCACATTATTAGCGTCAACCTCAGTATTGAAGTGCATTATTAAACAAAATGCAACTTATTGAGTGTAAATGGTTTTATTGTTTAAATTTTTTTTATTCACATTATTAAATGGATGCCATGGTTGACACCTTTATTGGGAAAATAAAGTCCTCTCTAACCCTTCCCAATCCTCTATTTTCAAAAAAAAAAAAGAAATCTGGTACAGCATAGCCATGAAATTGGCCGCGTCTGGTTCCTGTCCATCGAGACAGTGGGACGTGATCTGTAAAAAATGGCACGATTTTGCAAGCGCTGACATAAAGTTTGTGTAAACTCATTTTTCTTTATATAGACTCTTAAGCCGTTTCTGTCAATTGGTTCGCAAGCAGATGTGCCTTAGGATAGTAATTAAAAAAGCTAACAACCATTAGTGTATGAAAACTTTATTAATGAAAACAATTCCATTCACTGGTTGAAGGCTATAAAAATTGTATGTGTAAAATTTAAAGTAAAGTAAAAATGTAAATTTAATACTAAATCAGATTTTATATTAAATGTTCATTTAAAGTGTTCTATGTGTAGTTAAACTGCGATGTGTAAAAGCTTTTTGCGTATTGGTGGTCACGTCAGCAGCGATAAGGTATTGCTAAGTGCGCTCCAGACCAACCTTACGAATTAATAACTTACAGAAGGTATACTTAACTACGAAGGTTTCAGAAAACACACGCTAAAGATAAGGTACGTTTTAAGGTACAACTTAAGAACGACGTAGCGTTAAGGTGGTTTCGGAGAACGCAGCCCAAGGCACACTATCAAAAAAGTTGGCTGGAAATTATTATAGATATAATAATCATCTCTCCTTATAGATGATTGTAAAGCTTGATGATTAACCCGTTCACTATCAGCATGATTGACATAAAAGCTGAGTTTGGTTAGTTTCATCACTTATTAACTGTTTGCAATAATAAAGCTAGGTCTCTGAACCTGTGTTCTTTTACTTTCTGCAAACAGCAGACACAATTTAAAAGTCACAATTTACCATCTGTTGCTTGACTATGTTGAAATGACTTAAAGAATAGATGCACTGTTTTTAGGACAAGAGGAGTAAATCAGTAATTTCTGGTTTGTGGCACATATTTAGTTTGGAAGTCCGGTAATAGAGATAATCACGCATATTTCAGCACATCCAAATGCACTAATTAGATTAAAATATTGCATCCTTGAAGAGTCTAAAGTCATTGCAGTGCCTACGCAATTCTTCATTGGAATCAATGAAATGGTGGCTGTAGTCTGACAGAAACCAGACATGTTTTGGAAAAAAAAAAATATTGAGTGTTTGTAGCTGAGAAGCAGCACTCAGGTTATTTCCTTCAGTTCAGTTATTTTTTTCTGAGTTTCCTTGCACACTTTTTTCAGCAAAAGTCTACATTTATAAATATATTTCATTAAAAAAAAAAAAAAATCTTATGTCATTTATACCTTACATTTTATCCTAACTCTCTTCATTAGTTAAGACAAAAAGGATTACTGAACTGTGATGAGAAAATTTGTGGGAGCATATATCCCCTTGGAAATATTTGTAGTCTGCTTCAACCTAACAGACTAATTTACCCAGTGCAATTGCTTTGCAATTCCAGCCTTAACTCCTGACCTATCCCTCCCTAAAGCTTCATTACTCTCTAATGTGTCTTTGCATTTGATGTTGCAAAGCTTCATTAATCTACATATCTGAGGATGCTGTGAGATCTTAACAAAATGTTGTGTAACAGATTGTGACCTTACTATAACAGTTATGGACTCTGGAGCCAATCTGTATTTCTTCTGCATAACTCAAAAAAAAAAAAAAAACATTCAAAATGAATTTTTGATAATATTATTAGACCCATTACTTACTAGTTAAGTCTCTCCACTTTGGCTTTGACTTACTAAGATTAATTTATTTGTACAGTTTATTTAATTTTATATGTGAGCTAAAAACTCTACACCTACCTGAAACCTAACCAATTTTTAAGAATATAAAATATGAAACAGGCAAATAAATGTAGTTTACATTTAATTAATAACAATAACTAATGTAAATTAATTACATTTTTATAGAAATATATTTCAAATAGGAGAATTTCAAGTCTTCTGAATTCATATAAAAAGGTGGTGTACAGACATTACAGTGTTTAAAAAAATGTGCTGTCCAGTTCTAGAAGCACTTTTCATTAACTGTAAATTCTACTCACCGCCAGAGTTTTGTTCGTTCATTCTCATGAATGTTTACATTTATCCGCACGTGAGCTCAGCTTTACAGAAATTTGCTGATCTTATCACAGAGATTGAGCGACAACACCCGGACTCTGTTACTATAATTCTCTGGGACTTTAACAAAGCAAATCTCTCCCGTGAGCAACCAAAATACAGAGAGCATGTTACATGCCCCACAAGAGACAGTAATATTTTGGATCACTGTCACACCACTATTAAGGATGGATATCGCTCTGTCCCCAGAGCAGCTTTAGGACTTTCTGATCACTGATCACCTGGTTCATCTTACCAATTTATGGGCAAAAACTGCTAAACCTGCAGTAAAGACTGTAAAGAGATGAACCATCGAAACAGAGCGGTCATGACAAGCCTGTTTCGACCTCAATGACAGGAGTGTTTTTAAGCTGCCACCAACGATCTGAATGAGCTCACAGAGAATCTAACATCATATGTCTGTTTCTGTGAGGATTTATGCATCCCTACAAGGAGTCATTTAACATTCAATAACGATAAGCAATGGTTCACAGCAAGACTCAAAGATCTTTGTCAGGCCAAAGAGGTCGCCTACAGGAAAGGGAACAGAGTCTTGTACAATCAGGTCAGAAACACACTGAATAAGGAGATTAAATTGGCTAAGAGGAGCTACGCTAAAAAGTTGGAAGATCAATTAATTTTCAGTGACCAAGCTTCAGTGTGGCAAGGTTTGAAAACTATCACCAGCTACAAGACACCATCCTCCAGCACTGAGGCCAGTTAACAACTTACTGAAGAACACCTCCCTCAAAACCCCTCTCCCTCACACCTGCCCTTCAGTTTAGAGAAGATGATGTGTGTCAGGTCTTCAGGAAGAACAAAAGAAGAAAGGCACCAGGCCTAGACGGTGTGACTCCAGCCTGTCTGAAAACCTGTGCTGAGCAGCTGTCCCCCATCTTCACACAGATCTTCAACAGATCTCTGGAGCTGTGTGAAGTCCCTGCCTACTTCAAATGCTCCACCATCATCCCCGTCTCAAAAAAAAACAGGATAACAGGACTTAATCGCAACAGACCGGTGGCACTAACATCTCTGGTCATGAAGTCTCTTGAGAGGTTGCTGTTGGATTTTCTGAAGGACTTCACTCAACCCTTACTGGACCCCCTGCAGTTTGCTTACCATGCAAACAGGTCTGTGGATGACTGCAACATCTGGACAGACCAGGGACTTATTTGAGGATCCTGTTTGTGGACTTCAGCTCTGCTTTCAACACCATCATCCCAACACTCATGCAAACCAAACTAACCCAGCTCTCTGTCCCTAGCTCTGTCTGTCAGTGGCTCACTAGCTTTCTGACAGATAGGCAACAGCTAGTGAAATCACATCCAGCACCCGTATGACCAGCACTGGTGTCCCTCAGGGCTGTGTTCTCTCCCCACTGCTCTTCTCCCTGTACACCAATGACTGCACCTCCAAAGACCCCTCTGTCATGCTCCTGAAGTTTGCAGATGACACCACAGTCATCTGCCTCATCCAAGATGGTGATGAGTCTGCTTACAGGATAGAGCCCTGCATGTAGGCCTGGGCCCGATGGGCCCCGACTTTTTTACGCCCCTCGGACCGGGCTTCGGGCCAATTTTGATGTCATCGTTCAGGCGCAGGCCGGACCTCGGGCCTGTTTTAAACTTCTCCTAATTTTTATATTTTAGACATCCATCAATTAGTGATTAAAAGTTTGTCATGCGGCACCAGTGAATACAACACGAGACCACGCTTCGCAGCTAAAAGCGACTCCGCTGCATTTATTGTCCCGCCACAGAGAGAGAGAGCTGCCGTCAGCGCAGCTGAAGAGTTCTGCGTTCAGATGCACGCAATAATCCTGCTGCAAAGCCCAAGCAAAAGTAATTATCATGAATGTGTCGGGGCAAATCAATAGCAAGAAATTTTAATTATTACTCATAAACAAGTGCTTTCTGAGTCCTGGCGCAAAGATGACTTTCCTGATTCTCAATCTCCGCATAGATGCGCCTTTAAAGAGAAGTCATTATTACCCATTATTTAGTTTAATGAATTAGTTTTTATTTTCGATTTTTTTATTTCGTAAGTTGTAATTGAAAGCTTTCTATAAATATATTTATCATGTATTTTATAACATAATTTTATAAAATCAGGTTTACTGTCAGTCCACACAAATAAAAGTAGACCCTTTACAGTTCTGAATGACGTATTACTCCTACCTTTATCAGAGAAAATTAAGGCGAAGGCTATAAAATCCAAGTGCTGGCGGGTGCCTCTATGTTCTGCAGAACACGCCAGCTGAGGAAATTCAACCTGCCACCGGAACTGCTGAAACCGCTCTACTCAGCCGTCATTGAGTCTGTCCTGTGTACTTCTATAAATGTTTGGTTTGGCTCAGCTACAAAATCAAACATTAGAAGACTACAGAGGACTGTTCGATCTGCTGAAAGGATTATTGGTGAACCCCTGCCCACCCTTCAAGAATTGTACACATCCAGAGTAAGGAAAAGGGCTCAGAAAATCACTCGGGATCCCTCACAACTGAGCTATGACTTTTTTTAACTTTTGCCATCTGGTCGACGCTACAGAGCACCGAATACCAGGACAATCAGACAAAAGAACAGTTTCTTTCCCCAGGCAATCTACCTCATGAACAGTTAATAGTTCTCCCACTGTGCAATAAAAATATGTGCAATAACCTGATGTTTATTTTATCACCCTACATTATAATACATCCTTTATCTTATTATTATTTAATAATAATAATACTTATCTAAGTATTATTTTACACTATATTTTATACTACGTACACCTGTACATACAATTTATTTATTTAAATGTATTATTGTTTTTTGTTTTTATTTTGTTCTTCTTTGTGTTGTTGTTGTCTCTGTGTACTGGAAGCTGTGACACCAAAACAAATTCCTTGTATGTGTAAACATACTTGGCAATAAAGCTCATTCTGATTCTGACAAAACTATATTACTTCTACTCCATCTACTTCTACTGCTACTATTACTACAACAACTAAAACTAATAATAATAATAAAAATATAAGTGTGAATGTGAATCTGTGTAGAGGATCATTGAGGAAGCAGCATTAGCTTTTCGCCTGCCCTTAATTTTCTCATAGTTCTTTTTCGTAAGTCAGTGGGTTAACATTTTTATGTTTTGCATTTTGGTACAAGAGTATAATTATGGTTATTAATATATATATATATATATATATATATATGTATATAATTAAAATGTAAGTAATTTAACCACATAATGAAGCATATATTTACATATAATATAAACTGAACTGGAAAAAATAAATACATTAATCAATAAATAAGCTTGAAACTTTGAAAACACTTTAAATGGCTAAATTCTTTAGCCAAGTACAGTTTTAAAATGGATGCTATGATTTAACTTACAATTAACTACAATCATAATTCCTGTACAAATGTTTAATGTTGATGTCTTTTATGAAATGCAGGCTGGCTCCAGTTGTTGGTGATGTTAGTTGTAATGTCAGGTTTAGTGTCATCCAAGCATTATTAATTTACATGCCCACTGGCCAAATTTGATTTCAAGGTGCACATTCTATAAAACTTCTCTTTCAAACACTTTTCTACACTCTGAACTTTCCAATTGGGTCTTTTTAGTAAATTTGCAACACACCCTGCAGTAACTCAAATAAGCCTTACTTGCATGGAGCTTAAAAGCAAAAATCCCATCCCGGAACAAGCCGATCTCAGCCTCTCTGTCCCTCCTTTCTTCTCTCACCCTCTCTAGGACAAGGAGGTGAACCTGGAACAGGTGCATCGGCGTATGAACAGTCTTATGGACGAGGACATGGCACACAAGCAGATCCCCGCACCATCTATCGAGATCTCTGCCCTGGACATCGGCAGCATGCCGCCCAGCCAGCAGCGGGAGGCTGTGCGAGACTACCCGGGCACGGGCCTGTCTGTGAGCACCTTCCTCCCGGAACAAGCTCATGGGGTGGGCCGGACGCTGACCAAGGGTCCTGGCAGCACCCTACCCCTTCCTCTCAGCAGCTCCACCATGCCCTCCATCCAATGCAAACACAGGGCTCCCAACGGGGGCCTATTCCGACAGAGTCCCGCCAAGACGCCCATGCCAATGTCCTACCAGTCAGTACCAGGAGGACCCATCCCAGAAGCTATTGAGCATAGTACATCCATCTAAGGCCATCGTCACCATGGGCTGCCTCACACTTGCTTTTCAAAGGAAGAAAGCCGAGGTGCAGTTGGAACTTTGGAAACTGTGGCGGTGTAAAATGAGGGGTGGGGGGAAGTATGAGATTTTTATTATGAAAAAAAAAAGAAAACATAAATGATAAATCATTTTTTCTTGTACATATGTGTAAATACTGAAAGAGCAAAGTAAGTAAAAGTGTATTTTGAATATTCTCAATTTTTGAAGTTGAGTTACAAAAACAAATGAACAACAAAAAAGGACATATAAAAATTATTCAAAACGACTGTTTGAATGGCTTTGTGAATTTTGTTCTCTATGGGTAAAGACTCAAATTCATTGTGATTGTTTTCTAAGTGCCGAAATAAAAGATGTCTCTCCACGTTTTGTTACTAGATGATCAAACACGGCTGTAGGGACCCAAAAGTTTAGCGCTGATAATTGTGCACCTCTTTTACAGTCATAAACCTTCTTCTACCTGCAAACAGTGAGGCCATTTAATATTGTTTCCTTTTCGGATTTTGGTTGTTGATTGCTGATATAGATTTATGTGCTTGCGTCAAGTTGTTGTTTATGGGTTTACTGAACAAGCAAAGGCTAACCATTCAAAATATCTTGCACGGAAATGCCATGTCAGACAAGCTAAAACTTTGCAATCTAGCAACAGCATTAAAGAAGTTTTGTTTTTTTGTATGTATTTTGAGACTATCAATAGGTGAGCACAACCAGCCCAGAGAGAACAATTATATTTCAGAAATATAACAGCGTCACTTTAATTTGTCGCACATCAAGGACACCAGTTTGTGTTGTCCTTTGTAAAAGAGCTGTACCTGTATTATCATTGCTTTTCTGATATTCTGCCACAACTTTTTTTTACAACTGTACAACACCTCACACTGCGTATATAGACTAAAAACTTGTATATGAAATGATTTTCATAATTTACATTGAGTCGACCTAATGAGTCTCAAGGGAATATTGTGATTGGTGTAAATTAAGCCATGTTGGTACGCCCACAACTGGACAAATATCTCTTGCAGGCAGTTCTAAATAGTCCAAACACACATACAAATTATTTTTTATTCTACAATTAAACTTTTACATTTCTTTTTACATGCTGTTTTGTAATAGTTTTTCAGGAGGTTCGGACCAATTGTGAATCTCAGCCGTGTTATGTTTGTGACCTAAACCAGAACAACCTTATACACTCACTCCATTTACAGCTACCTGTGTGTATTTTCCTGTTGTCATCCCACATGCCTTCTTAAATTCTGCCATTCATCAGCTTATACAGAAAAGGACATTTGTCAGCGTGGAGCACATAGACCAGTTTCAGAGAAGATTTCACCCTGCACATGCTTGTCAGTCATAACTCAAGGTTGTACCCTGTATATTTTGTATAAGTCCAAGTAGTTACTAATGTGAACCAAAGTGATATATTACACTGTGTAACACAAGCTGTGGCATTGAGATGCCGACAGTGGTGGTAAGGATGTGTAATTTGTAGGGTTAAGTGTCTTCACTGCCTTACACTTGTGCCCCTTTGATTTCAGATAAAAACATTCAATATTCCATGAAATATAACGCTATCATAGCATAGTCTGTAACATCACATCTAAGGAAGACTCTTATTTTATTTATGAATATGCTGCTTGGAGTTTCTTAATCTTTAATAAAGAAATATGGTTTACATCGTTTGATTGTAATTTCAGTAATTTTGGAGAAAAATGTATGTTTGTTGGGTACAAACGAAGATAATCGTCATTATACATTATACTGTCCAACTTTTGTACCTTAGTATCTTTCTTTCAATTTTCGTTCTGTGGCATTTTGTTTCATATTTTTGGACTTGTTTCTGAGAACATCAGAAATGGACGCATTCACAGTTTAAGGAGGAAAATTCCCTTAAATAGTTGTTAGATACAGCCATGCAGTGACATACTAAATATCTTCTCAACAGCATATGCAATTCACATATTTGTTGTGGTGATGTTTTAGTAACAATAAACACATTTTAAATAAATATGACCAATGTGGGTCCCACTTTTTATTAGATGTCCATAACACCTGTGTACTTACGTTGTAACTAGACGTCCACATAGTATGTAACCACAGTAAACACAATTCTTGTGTAACTACACATAAGTTACAACCCACAGTATGGTATGCGTAACTACAAGTGTGTTACGGGACTAACAGCACTTTTTAGTAAAGAAAGTGTTACACTTATATATTAAGTAAACATTTTCTATGGATTTACCACATAATTACTCTGATGTTACACAGCAGCTTTATATATAAAGTGTGGTTGGCGTCCAGAAAGTTACACTGTATTTGAAGTGGAGAGTTCCTTTGTTACTATAGTGTCTTTTACACAAATACCATTCTTGTTGTTACATGTGTGTAGTTACAGAAATATTACAGCTGTAGATAATGTGTACCAGTGTTTACTTACAGGACACTGTATTGACATACTACGTACACATCTAGTTCCTATGAAAGTACACAGGTATTAGGGTGAACTACAGGGTGACCACAGAATTGACCTGAAGCCACCCCATAAGAGACTGTTCATATGCAAATTAACTAAACAGAGCATTTAATCACTAAAAAACATAAAAATACATGCATACACTGTTTAATAAAGCAATAAGTCATGATTTATAATGATTTAAAAACAGTTTAGTAGACACGCCCCTTACTGCTGATTGGCTACAAATGTGTTTGGGTACTCAGCCCTGACTCTGT
>JAUMHQ010000069.1:5787044-5797571 GCA_032361165.1 Enteromius paludinosus
TATATATATATATATATATATATATCAATCAAAGACGAAAAAATTCAACATACCATAGAACTCTGAAGCAATTACTTGAGACAATTAAGTTGTCCATAAAAATTCAATATACAGATAAAATCTGAAAAAATCTATGAAAAAAAAATTAACAAAAAACTCATACACTAGTTTACGATTTAATTTGAAGAAAAGCAATAAAAAAAATGCTGAATAGCATTTTAGTCTAAATGGCAAATCAGAATAGCTACATAATTTTTTTCATCATTGATACATAACCTGCATATAATGTTACACAATGTGCACTAAACGCATGTGCAGTGTAAATTAATATCCACAAGATGTCTCTTTCCAGCCAGTTACTTACTGTGAGTGGCAGTCATCAGAGTTAAATATAAAAATTATTAAATAGCTTGTAAAATATATTACTATAGTAAAAAAAAATCACGAAAATGAGTGATAGAAATATGCAAATGTTCATCTCATCTAATAAGTGCCATGTTTACAAAAAATATTTTACAAAATATATAGTTACACTAATTAAATGATGAATTGAAATATGGTTTTAAAACGGAAAGATAAATATCATTATAGGGAGAGGGAATTAACAAGCTATCGCTGCTATAAAGGAGGATAAAGGCTAACGCTGTAAGCATAAATGCAGAGTCATTCACTAGTCTGACTTTGATTTCACCTCAATGTTTACTGACTGCCATGAAGCTGACAATCTGATCATCCGCTTCCAGAGTAAAGACGAATGAATATCAGCAGGAGCCAATTTGGAGTACTCTCAGTATTATGATGCATAATCACAGATGCACATTCAATAACTCAACCTGACAGCCTTATCCAGCCTGTCTTTGGGCTATGAACACAAGAGAGACTCACTCAAAAATTTAGCAGCGCTGTCAACATCACAATAACTGAGATTTTAAATGACAACCATAAAGCACACCGATCCAGAAAAGCTTTGGCAGTGCATTTCGGGAGCTTGCAAACAAGATTGTTGAGAGTTGTCTACACCCTTTAAAATAAAGATGCTTAAAAAGGTTCTTCACAGCGATGCCTTTTAGAACCATTTTTGCTTCCACAAAGAACCATTCAAAGAACATCTCTTTCTTACCTTTTTTCACCACAGAGAACAGAAAGGTTTTTCAGATGCTAGAGGTTCTTTATGGAACCATTTAGGCAAAAAAGGTTTTTCAATGGCATCGTGAAGGACTTTTATTTTTAAGAGTATAGACTGGAGTAATTCTTCAACAAAGCAGGAGGACCGGATAAGGAGTTGTGCAAGCAAAATAAGAAACTCAAAACAAATGCCTAAAAAATCTGAAATACATCTAGATCATGTAATCAACCTCAATAATCCACTAATTAGGAAACCGTTTATGAACAGATGTTTGTGTTGTCAGTCAAAAACTCACCATGCTGTTGATATCAGAGTCAAAGCTTCCACAGGGGTGTCCAGAGCCTCCCAGTGCCTCCATTCCCTCCTCGTCCCACATGTAAGTTCCTCCAGAGCTGTCTGAAGGTGACAGGTCCAGAGAAGATCCATGAGGAAAATCGCCTAGAGGAGACAACGTCTCATGCTCAAAGCCATCTTTACAAGCTGCAAGAAAGACAATAAGGTGGTTAGAAAGGGTAAGAGATGTATTTTAAATTAATATTAGTGGCAAAAATCTACATACTGAGTACATACACTGAGATAAGAGAATCCATTTTAACCACGAAAAATGAAATACTTCACCTATTAACACTATATTACTGTATAATTTTACAGCTACTCAAGCTGAAATCACACTGGTTTGTGTCTACAAGATAATGTGCTAAACTCCCATCAAGTCAGGCATAGCTGAAATTGTTGTGCACTTATGATTATTACAGTAATATCAGGCAACACAAAAAGTGTTTGAGGGGAACCATCAAAAACCATCAACCAAATTAAGCCTGTAATTTTATTCTTAAGAATAAAAATGTTAAGAATCATTTGAGAACCATTAAATTATTGCATTTATGAACATTAAAGTTTTTATCTTTAGAAATGTCTTAACTTCTTGCTTAAAAAAATATTCATGAATAAGGCCCCAGGACATGTATGGGGGCATGTGCAGTCTCGCACTTATAGAAGATAGTGACCAATATAAGCTGCAGACAGCAAGTCAACTAACTAGGGTTTGAACAGTCAATATGTCAGACACAGAAACAAAAAAGCTGAGGTGTAATGGAACTAGATTGATACCCAGACACACCTGCGAGGCCCATCCCTGCCCAGTCAACCGTTTCGGATAAGAAGTTGTGCAGGCTGGTCATTGATGATTCCTCATTGCACTTGCTAATTAGAGTGTTGTCATCTTTACATAGTCCAAAGTGGTCTAGCCCCTCACTGAGGACAGGCAGTAGAAGGGTCTCACCTCCATTCCCGAGATTATCAAAGTCATCCATATACTCTTCACTAGTGTCATTATGCTCGACAGATGAGGACGATGATAGTGACATATCCTCCAAGGAGGGACCCAGACTTCCCTCAGCCTCCTTTGCTTCAAAACAAGTCTCATCTGGGGTAGTTTCAATACTTTCAATGTTGCTACTTGGTTCTGAACTGGTTTCTGCTATCTTTGTAGTGTCTTGGACATTTTTACTCAATTCTGTGTCTTTTTGGACAATTCCAAGAAGAACAGGACGGGGATGTTTGTTTAGTGTTGGACGTGAAAGTCTATACCCAAGCACAGAAGGTTTGTTACCTGAAAAGCTGGGTAAAAGGGATTTCTTTATTGTGTTCGTCTGCAAAAGATGACTGCTAGTAGTTACAGCAGGCCTTGGAATTTCATATT
This sequence comes from Enteromius paludinosus, assembly GCA_032361165.1. NCBI lineage: Eukaryota > Metazoa > Chordata > Actinopteri > Cypriniformes > Cyprinidae > Enteromius > Enteromius paludinosus. Next base: position 5,789,873 of record JAUMHQ010000069.1, read on the forward strand.
TATCTACTTTTTCTTCTGATAATACTGTATTTGGCTGTATAAGGGATGATTTAGCCACTGGAGACTGTGTCAAAGGTCTGGGAAGTTCTTTAGCGAGCTCTGCAGCTTTGTTAAAGGAGAAGGAACGGGTAATAGGTGGGTTGGTGGGGCCTGTTGGCTTCTTGGAGTGAGTGAAACTCTGAGAGCGCACTATGCTGTCTTTAGAGTCAGACTTGATGCTTTCATTGGACAGGGATAGTTTGCTCTGCAGGGTTCTTTTTTGGGATATGTGACTAACACCAGGCACTGAGGAACCACATCTCCCATTACCAACACTTACTCCATTCTGAGAAGCCATGTTATTATACAATGAATTTCCTGTTGAAAGGCGTTTGGGAGTAGTCATGCGGGGAAAAGTTTTATTAGGCTGAGGTACGCTCCTGGGGCAACTAGTTTGTAAAGTGGGGACAGCACTTTTAGATTTTACTACAGCTGTAGGGGAAGGCTTTTTTGTCACCATTACTGGTGTTACAGTAGTTGCACTAGTCTCTTCATCCAAGCTGTCACAGTGTTGAACTTTTTTTCCAATGTCCTCTTCACCCTTTCTCCAATTTAGGGATTTTAGACTTGTCAAATTATTGGGCCTGACCAGAGGTCCACCTGTGGACTCTGAGGAGGAAACCGGGATGGTAGATCCTTGGGGAAGAGCGGTCATGGGGGTGCCTGAGGAACGGGAAGCAAACTTGGGTAGCCTGGACACCATGTTGAGCTGTTTGACAGCCTTCCTTTCCATCAGATAGGTTCACCACCAGAACTGCAAGAAAGATAGAAACAGAGGTTGAAATATGAACCAAAAGGCAACTGATATACAACGAGTTTAAAAAGTGTCTTAACATTTTTAACAGGAAGACATCATATGAGAAGTCCAACCTTCCAGACAATGTTCTTATTAAGATCAGAGGGGTGTAAGCCTCGTGTGCGCTTGTGTGAAGATTAACCTGATGCAGGGGTACAAAGCATTACACAATCATTATAAACAAATGTTCAAAAGCCCTGTCCATGTTAATGAATTCCCTGGAGGGATAAAGTATGACCAAGTCGAGACAATGCTGTATTGCCAAGAGTCGGTGGATACAAAGTATCTATTCAGGAGCAAGCCATGCCCTGTGACTAACTGAGATCCATCAGTACCAGAAGCATGTTCAAGTCTCCAAAGTATTTGTGTATTGTTGCACTGAAACGTTTGTAAACCATTTTGGATTTTATGATCTGACAATCTTGCTAAACTAGCAACACTCAAATAACCAGAACTACAACCCGAATTCTGAAAATGTTGGGATGTTTTTTGAAATTTGAATAAAATTCAAACTAAAATACTTTCAAATCACATGAGCCAATATTTTATTTACAACAGAACATAGAACATAACCATTTTTAAACAGAGAAGTGTTACACTTTTATACACTAAATAAGCTCATTTAAAATGTAATGCGTGCTGCAGGTTTTAAAAAGTTGGCACAGGGACAACGAAGGGCTGAAAAAGCAAGACATTTTCAGGAGAACAGCTAGCAACGAATTAATTTAATTGGCATCAGGTCTGTAATGTCTTAACTATCTGCAGATGCCAAAAAAGATGCTATCATGCAAAAAAGAAGCCGTATGTGAACATGGCCCATAAGCACCATCATGGGGCATGGGGGTGCATAAGCGCATAAGATATAGGCAGCTTGTTTTAGAAGGCACTATGAATGCTGAAAGGTATGTAAAGGTTTTACAGTCTAGATCTTACACAACATTTGGCACATCATTAAAAGAAAAAAAAACGTCAAAGACAACCACAAACTCTTTTACAGCTGGAAACCTATATCAGGTAAGAATGGAGGAAAATTCCAACACCACAGCTTCAGAAACTCATAACCTTAAAGGGTTAGTTCACCCAAAAAATTAAATTAATTTTGTCATTAATTACTCACCCTCATGTTGTTCCAAACCCATAAGACAAGATATTTTTGATTAGATCAGAGAGCCATCAGATCAGACCATCCATAGACAGAAATACAACTAAAATGATCCCAGGTCCAGAAACGAAAGTAAAAACACAAGTAAAACAGTCCATGTGACATCAGTGGAACAACTTTACTTTTGCAATGCTAAGCGAGTATTTCTATGCGCAAAGAAAACAAAAATAACATTATTTGCTTTGCCATTTTAGGGAGTATCACAACACATGCGTAACGCTTTTCACTAGGCATAAACAACCGCAGATTACACACATGCGTGTGCATGTTTTTTCTACCTTTCTGGATCTGGGATAATTAAGTTGTCCTGCTGGAGGTTCTGATGGCTCTCTGATGTCATAGACGCTACACCAAAAATGCCCCTGTCTCAACTATTTTGAGACCTGTAGCAGGCACCAAATTTAAAATGAGATCATTTTTGTGCATAAAATTTTAAACATTCTAAACATTTTTTATGTTATCAATGTTCTTCTGTGAATAAAATATTGTCTCATGTAATTTTAAATTTCTGTAGCTTTAATTTTATGCAAATTAAAAAAATATAAAAAATACAGCAAAGTGTCCAATTGTGTTTAGTAACCTAAGCAGCAACAAAGCCCACCAAATAGTTTCCGGGTTGCTCTTTATAGGATTATTACAACATTGAGAATAAATTATGGACATTTCCTACAAATTGTGTTCAGTTCATTTTTTGGTTTCACAGCCTTCTTCAGGTTATGCAGATCATTCTTTGTTTTCTCTAGATTCTAATAAATTCATATTACAAAAATCTCTGGGACAGGTTTACACCAATCTTCTTTAACTTATCCAACAACAAATATGACTTTATTTGTACTAAAAGCTTAGTTAAAACTTTAAAAATGTTCTAAGCAAACTGTCATGGGTTTCATTTAAAATTTACCTCTGTTTAATGAAGACATGAAATATTTCTGTATGTAACATGTAAAGGAAACTATTCTCCGCTTGGCAAGACTTCTGTGGTAGTAAGGGTAATCACCAATTTTACACATACAATCACACCTACAAAATATATTTTATATACAAGATACAGCCTAGCCCACATGACAAGGAATACTGTCATGAGAATTCCAGGGCGTTTTTTTTATCCTGAGTCACTGAAAAGAGTAAAGCTGGATTAAAATCCACTAGACTGAACAATTAAAGATACTGTATAATAGAACAGTCTATGCTTCTTTAGCAATTTACCTACTTATAAGAAACACATTTGCTTCCCATCATTATTTGCATTTGTACGCTGTTGTGCTAACTGAGTCAGTGTGTTTGCAGTCAAACTCCCAGGCACACCTATGCTTATACATGACACATAAGTGGGTGCAAAAGGATGCAAGCTTGAGAAATCAAATATTGTCTGTAAAAGACAAACAATAAGACAAATCGACAGACATATACAGCTGTGGCCGATATGACTCAATGATAAAATGTCAGAAATATGAACAGTGAGGCAAATGGAAATGACTGCTGTAAAAGCCAACCTTGACTACCCACACACATCTTTATCATTTACAAGATAAAAATATTACAGGGCTATCATAGAATAACTACCTATCGATTTGTGTGTATGTATGACTGAATTGTTAAATAGACACTTTACTTGCATTTTCTTTTTTGCACATATACAAATACTTTTGTAAATGTAATTTGATGTGGAGACCAGAATGGGAAACCTCATTTAGTAACGTTATCAGGATACAATCATCATTTTGATCATTCAAACAATTTATATGAATTAAATACTAATAGAATTTTGATTTAGATTATTCATAACTAATGAATGATAAGTCTGGCATTATGTGAAAAAAATAAATAAAAATCAAATGTTCCAATCAGGTTCCAACCAAGTTCCAACTCTAAATTCTATTGGGGTGAGATGCATATAAGAAGAATTTGAAAGCAGCATAGCTATTAACACCTGTGACACTCATCAGTTAAATTATGTATTAATCTGGCAAACTGTGATGTTGCTCAGCAACTGTAATTAACTAATCTCTGCTTTACATAACTGCCTTAATAACAAGTTCTTTCCGTGTCTTGACTTGTCTGAGGTGCATCCCTCATCCCGCATGTTTTCACATTTCTCCATTTTTCTTTGACACTCTCATGCCACGTGTAATGTAAAGCATTTCTGCACAAAAGACATACTGTGGTATAAACAGCATAACAGAATCTACACATTCAACTGTTACATTAACTAGCCTTGGCATGAACAACATAACCACAACCATCTAAACCGTTACAGTCTTGCTGTCAATCACTTTTATTTATATAACGCTTTTATCAATACAGCTTGCAGCAAAGCACTGAAAATTATCAAATAGGAGAACAGAGTGATGGTAATGTATAACGACAAGAATTAAACTATTTATTTATCAAATACAGAGACGGTCTCTGTAGTCAAGACAACTATAATCACTAGAAATCAGGTGTCCCAAACTAAGCAAGCCAGAGGCGACAGCGGCAAGCAACCAAAAACCTATCCATGAGAGGATGGGGAAAAAAAACCTTGGGAGAACCAGGCTTAGTTGGGGTCAGTTCTCCTCTGACCGGACGCCCAGCACCTAATTCCCAGTTCAATTTCAAGCACATCATATTGTGTAAAGGACTTATAGTGTGCTGTCTCAAGCATGCTAATTATGAAAGTGATGATGAGGGATATTTCAAGAAAAAATAAATAAATAAAAACTCATTATCAACAAAAATGCATCCTCAAGAAGTATACACAAAAAACTACAGCAGTTTCCATCTGAAATAAAAACAAAGGTGGCATTGAACCACCAATGACTATAATGTGATATGATTTTGCTGAAATGTTACAGCAAGCACGTTTTCTGGGTTGGACATGTTACAATAATTCATTAATAATTAAAACACATGAATAAAACTTATGCTATAAGAAAATAAAAAGATAAAGGTTTAGGTAATTTTCTGCCAGGACATTATCTGTCCGGTTTTTTGGTAAGGACTCAAATGCAGACTCCAATAGGCATTAGTTAAATTATAAAATAATAGTACCCTGGGGCCAAAACACAACTAGCAGCTAGACTGGGCAGGGAAGGAACAGACAAAGCACACAGGCAACATATAATATGATTTGCTTTTAGATGTTTATGTTGATCATTCTTATGTATTTTGCATATTAAAAACACTGTATATACATTTTAAAATATGTTTCGTGTTTGATAAATCATTAGAGTCTGCTGCATGCTAAACAGAGGCTACTTGAGGACCCAATCACCATCATTTTGAGCTGTTACTTACCACACAGCTCTTTCTATAACTATTTGTCTCCACTGAACAGCCTGAAATCACGCTGTAGAAGTCAACATATCTGATGATGCACACTGCAGCCTCCGGAAAAAAGGAAGTATACATCATCCCACAGTCACAAGATCATTTTATCATACATACACACACACAAACACACACTTAAAACCCACATCATTCCAGAGGCTGTTTATCCATCTTCCAGCACGTTTTATAACGAAGGCCATTACTCAGCTGACTCATAGAGCTACAGAAAAATTGAATGTTCAAAACTACAGACTATTTACTCAATCATTTATTTACTGGACGGATAGATGCATAGAATGTTCATTTTTAGGTGAACTACATTAGGGCAATGCTAAACAAGCATAAAATTATCCACAGGCTATTTTTAATCTAATTGGGACAAAGGAAAAAAAATATCACTCTCATTTTCTCTTTCAGCTTACTCAGCACCTCAGGAGCATTTAAACAAGCACTATCTATGCTGACTTACCCTACAACAAATAAACTTCATTGATTCATTCTCATCACGTACCTCTTTGCCCTTAAACTGTTTAGTCCATTGTAGCTATAATTGTTGGCAAGAATGTCACCAAATATTCAGATCTGGAAAACCAAATGTCATTATATTTAAACACTGACCCAATATCTGTCAACTTCCAAATTTTAATATTAGAGGGAGAGACAGAATATTAGGGCATTGTATATTGTAATTTGTAATATTGAATATTGTAAAACTGACATGAAATGAAAGTTGTAGCTTACCTAACTAACATATTGTGCAGTATTTCAAAGTCAAACGACTTGTCGAACAAGATAAGGCTAGTCTTGCATACATTAGTAGAGAGTCATAAATATTACATACATTGAAATATGAACAGCTGAGTTGTTCACAATAAAACCAAAGACAAAACCGAATATCACATAAGCAAGAATATGGTAATGTCGTGTGTTAGAATGGCTGTGATTCAAACACACGAACAAAGGAACAGCTAATTACAAACAATGCTGATAAATAGCAGATAATGTGTTGAACTATTAATTTAACATTAACAAATCAAGCAAAATAACAATATATCTTTGGAAATAAAAGATACAAATGGCAGTTACAAACGCTTTTCAGAAAATGAATAAAATAAGTGCACATACTGTATGTGTGTGGTATTTGTAACTGCCATTGACGCTTGCAACTTAAAATGAAAAAAAAGCATCCTCTGTGTCCCCCACATATTCAACCGACAAGAACATAAGGAAGATTGAGGAAGTGTGCTAAACGAGCTATGCAGTATGTGCAACTCTTTATAGCAAAGATTTAGAGTCTGCCAGCAAAGCTAGCTCAAATGATGTGTCCAAGCCTCTGGTTATCACCAATTTAATGTTAAAATTAGCAAAAATGGCTTGACTCATTTCTATGCTGTTACACAACCACTTCAAAACAAAACATTGAAAACGATTATTGTTTTGCTGTTGGATCGGGATCGGGAGTTGGACTTGTAACGCAAAGGTCATGGGTTCGAGTCCCAGGTCCGGCAGGGATTGTAGGTGGTGGTGGGCTCTCTCCACCTTCAATACCAAGACTGAGGTGAGACCCTTGAGCAAGGCACCGTTCCCCGGGCTGCGTTCCCAGTGTGTGTTCACTGTATGTAGTTGTTCACTTCTCACTGCTGTGTGTGTGCACTTGGATGGGTTAAACGCAGAACACAAATTCCTAGTATGGGAAACCATACCTGGCTCCTCCTATGCTATGCAGTAGCCTCATTTGCTTTTCCTGCAGCTCTTGGGCTGGTTGAAGACATGATAGGGTGTTGACTAGGGATGCAATGGTTTTCGGTTCTTTATCGAACCTTTTGGTTCGGTACACCCACGTGAACCGCGATATTTTGGTACTTAGCCTACTTTAGGCATTAAACTTTCCTTTTAATTAAAATTGGTTTTCAAGACTAGTGATGTGTCGTTCTTGAATGATTCGTTCATTTTTCACATGATGAACGAACGACTCGAAAAACCCGAAGACTCGAGAGACGAGCGAATCAATTCTGTTTCCGCCTCAGGCTGCTTGGGTTAGCGTTACGGGGCTGTCACGTGATGAACTAATGACTCGAAAAACCCGAAGACTCAAGAGAGGAGCGAATCAATTCTGTTTCCGCCTCAGGCTGATTGGGTTAGCGCTACGGGGCTGTCACGTGATGAACGAACGACTCGAAAAACCCGAAGACTCAAGAGATGAGCGAATTAAATTCCATTTCCGCCTCAGGCTGATTGGGTTAGCGTTACGGGGCTGTCACGTGATGAACGAATGACTCGAAAAACTCGAAGACTCGAGAGACGAAGGAATCAATTCCAGTGTTGCCAAGTCCGCTTATTGTAAGCGACTTTGGGCTTGCTTTTTTGTAAAGTCGCTTACAAATATTGATAGT
>JAUMHQ010000069.1:5815304-5826052 GCA_032361165.1 Enteromius paludinosus
GTTTTCATGAGCTGTATGCCAAAATCATCAATATTAAAACAATAAAAGGCTTGAACTACTTCAGTTGTGTAATGAATTTAAAATATATGAAAGTCTAATGTTTATCAGTACATTACAGAAAATACTTATGCACATTTTTTGAGAAGGACCTGTATATTGAAAGTCTTAAATTTAGATTTCTTTAGGTACTGAATTCTTTATGGTTGTGTGTTATGAGAACTGGTGAGAGAAATTTCTCCTTGCAGTCAAACTTTTCAAATATTTTTACTGTTAAGTTTGAAATCTAACATGTGTTCAGTGAATGGCAGCAAATTTTTGTTCCTTTGGCATGTAAAAAATGTTTAACTTTTTTTTTTTTTTTTTTTTTCTTTTTTTTAATGGCAAACATTCAGGACGGACACAGTATTTCATGTGGCCCGGCAGTTATCCCAGACAACACTTGTTGAACCACTTCTTCTGCCCTCCAACCTACTAACACTGTTCTGTCGATATCTGGACAAGCGGACAGTACACCAACTAAAGAACAACATGGAGTGAGTCCAAATACTACACTCAGTACTTGTACTTTGCATTTCTCTTAGGACAGGGGTGTCCAAATATGTTAATGTGAAGGCCCATTGAAACTTCCAAGCAAATGTGTTGGAGCTAAACTTTGCAGGCTAAATAGGTTTGGGCACCCCTGTCTTAGGGTATTTTCTGGCCTGTAGTTTTTTGTTTGTTTTTTTTGTTTTGCCCAAAACAAGGGACTTTTCCTTTTTGTCTTGGTTCAGATTACTTTTAAAAAGGCAACATTTTAAAGCTTATCAATTTATACAAGTTGCACAAGTAAAACCATGTTCCCATTGGTCAGAGTGCACCAGTTTATGTACGGATATTACTGCTGCCACCCTTTTAAAAATTAAGTGATCATTATAATAGCTGTAGTTAGAAGCATTTGTTTCATCAAGTGTACTGGAGCCTGTACCGTGATGGTGGCTAAACAAACTCCAGGTTACAGGATTAGTTTTGAGCTGACAAAAACCTCTCCAATCTGGGTTTGTTTGTTGGAACCATAAAGTTGGTCATCAATGTCCTGTCAACTCAGGCTTGATCCTGATTTAATGGAGCATGTGCACATAAAAGTGTGACCTCAGTATTGAGCAGCTAATCACATGCCTTGAAACATGTTATTTTATTTTTTTTTTTTTACTTCTCATGAGTCAGTGTGGTTCACTACCAAATATTAAAAGATTGAACAATATGAATAATTTAAATGCATTTACTCAGCAAGATGAAACAATCTCAGTGAAAGAGGGAAAACTTAAAGAAAACATGCAAGTATGTTTTAGGCCCGGTTTCACAAACGGGGCTTAGCTTAAGCCAAGACTAAGCATTAGTTAAATTAAAATATTTAAGGAACTTTTACAAAAATGTCTTATAAGAAAATATTACAGCTGTGCATTTTAACACAGAACAATGACACTGACATGTTTTAAGATATGTCAGAGCAAGATATTTTCATCTGAGACGGCTCAAATATGCAATTTAGTCTGGGACTAGTTTAAGCCTTGTCTGTGAAACTGGGGGTTAAAGTTACTTATAAAACTGATAATATTTGTAAGTATAACCCTAAACCAGGGGTGGGGAACCTTGGTCCTCATCCTGCAAGGTTTCCATGTTTCCCTGCGCAAACACACCTGATTCAAATTAACTAGTGATTGTGCAGAACTTCATTGGCTGTTGGATCCATTTGATTTGAGTCAGGTGTTGTGAAGCAGGGTTGTTTCCCAGACGGAGTTTTAAGACTAGTCCTAGATTAAAATAAATGTTAAGAGCTGTCTAAACTGGAAAAAGATTGCACGGAGATATCTTAAAATACATTATTGCCATTGTTTGGTCTTAAAATGCCCAAAGATAATGCATTTTAGTAAGACATGTTTCTAAAAATTCTTAAATGTCCTAAATTAGCAAAGGTCTAGTCCTGGATAAATGTACTTCCTATCTGGAAAACAGGTCTTAGATTAAGCCAGGACTAGGCATTAAAATGAAACTGGGGGTATAGGTTAAACACTTAAATCTAAACTCATGTAGTCTTGTTTACAGCTATTCTAAAACTTATTTATACTGCATATTATCTGTTTAGCTTAATTACTACTAAACTAAGATGGCTTGTGTCATGGATTAAGGAGATAATAATTAAGATTACAACATAATTGGTCGTAATTGGTTTTGCAAAATTACAACTTTTAAAGTCAAAGCAATAAGAGAATAGTTATGACCGTAATGACAGATTGAGCATTGGGAGCAATTCCAAGAGCTCAATTAAAAATGTACAAAATACAAAAGTTTTAATAAATATAAAACAATTTAAAAGTTCTCTCTCCAAATGTTTGATTAGTAATAAATCTCCACCTATTTTCAGATGGAACACCATTTTAATTCACGATCCATAATCACGAACAAGCTATGCGATATCACATTGATTATCGCATGCGATCCATCTGTGATAATCCTTGCATATTGCATAGCTTGTCGGTGAACTACAGCCCTGTGTATTAAATGCCAATCCATCTGAAAACCGATGGAGATTTATTACTAATCAAAGAACTGGCTTTACTGATGAGATGTGTAACTATCGCATGCAATATATTGTGCAGCCCTAGTATGACGGATTGTTTTCTGCTAATAATCTTACTCCTACTCAAATCAATTCTGATGACTTGGCAACTGAAGTCGCCCATTTGCATGCACTATATAAACTATGCAAATTGTAACTTTTAATTACTACAATTTAAGTCTTGTTTCGACTTTTAACTTTCCCAAAATATTTATAACATTTTCTGAAATTGAGTATAATCTTAACATTCTGCCAAATTACTATATCTTCCATGTGACTAACTGAACGCAGCAGCTCTGACTGCTCTAGAAAATAAATAAATAATAGTAAAAAAAAAAAATTTCTCTGCACAGAGAATACTAAAATGTTTACTGTGGTGGATAACGGTGTAAAAAAAAAAATATATATATATATATATTTATTTATTTATTTATTTATTGTCAGATTTCTCTTAAAGTGTTTTTCTTCTGGTTGCAGATCAGCTACCGGTTTCCTGGCTGTAGCATCATAAATGAGCAATGACCCTATGACCTCTCTACACCGACCTGAAACGTAGGATGATGTTAAGCCTATATTGAACTGGATTTTGTGATTGACCACATTTGTCCAAAAACTTATATGTATTCACCTTAAATTTTCTTTTCTCCTCATTTTTCTCCTAATTGATCTTTAAGTCCCATCTAGGTCAGATTTGTACTGTAGTTGGTAACTAGTACTTTTTTGACACGCATAAAGCTGATCATGTTTGATTCGTGGTCTTCAGAGCAAGCTGTTGGGGTTGATGTAATTATACAGTTGCACTAAAGGTGTTTGGTTTAATTTGTGATTATGAAAACATCTTTTGTTATGAATCCAACTATATCTTTCAAAGAAAGGTTTTGGGTGTTAATTTGGATAACTTAATTTAGAAAGTATGTATGTTTGTGTGAAATGTTTTTGCGGTATGGTTTAATACTTATTTTTGTAAATGTTTGATCAGTGTCATATTGAATATGTACTTTCACTGTTGCAGAGCACATGCAAATTAAAAAAAATCAATAATAAAAATTTGTAAAAGGAACTGACTATGTAGATGACCTAAATCAGACGTCAAACCCAGTTTGGATTTGGACCTTTTTATCTGTTGATTTGTTCCCTTTATATTTCATAGATATTTAAAAGCAAATTCCTTTAAGGCACATTATCATTAAAGATTCTGTATCTAAGTTTTGGACTCTTCTAAAAGCCCAAAAAATCCAACATGTTTGTAGATATTGTTTGTGCTGCTTCAGTTTTTGAAATACACTGAATTTTAGGGACGATGGCGTCACCATATGATTTTTAGACTCAAAATGATTAATAGATGCACACACAATTATTCATGCTCTACATAAGTTTAATGCATGCTTCTTATTATAAACACACAAATACCTTTCGATTTGAGCATGTCTACATTCAGGATTAAATGCTTGTGCAGCGATTTGTACCAATACATGTTTGCGAATAAAACTGGTCTGTTCTATATTATATCATAAATTGCCCGTGCAAAAAGGAATCTGCAGTTGTGAATCAGGTGACACGCGTTCATTTATTGACATTTTGTTCGAGTCGATCTTGTTTGATTCATTTGGATTTTGAGACTTTTTTGTTGTTTTATACACACACACGAATTACTGCAATCCATTAAGGTGTGGACGATTTGGAAAAAAAATTTAAATGTGCGTTTCTACACTGAAACAAATGGTGTTTAACTGGTGCCTGCAGAATTATAAATTACATTAATGTGCTGGGTTCAAAGTAATTTAGTGAGTACAAATGTTGTACTTTCTACTAAAGTGTCGTAATTTGCGCGTGTGAAAGGGAATCCGCATTTATTGATTTCTCGCCCGAATCTATCCTGTTCGGTTCATTTGGATTTTGAGACTCACTTTCCACGGTTTTTAGCATCGACGAAACGTTCACTGAAAGGTAGGTAAGACAGGCAGATACCACTAGGTGGCAGTCAACAACGGCTTCAAGAAAGCTTGCAAAACTGAAAAAACTTAGAAAATATTACAGGTGTGCATCTTAACACAGAAAAATTACACTGACATGTTTTAAGATATGTCTGAGCAAGATATTTTCATCTGAGACGGCTTAAACATGCAATTTAGTCTGGGACTAGCTTAAGCCTTGTCTGTGAAACTGGGGTAAATATTTCAACGTATTAAAGCAATTTAAGATATGCATGTTTGAGAGGTCATTCATCTTTTTCTTATAATTTACTTCTCAAACATGCAATGTTTTAATCTCATTTAATTTGATGTTGAAATAAAAATAATAATAGTGGAAATTAAGTCTCGCATTATTAAAATTTTATTCACACAAAATTTTAATTAGGCTATCTAAAATCTTGGTGGTAGTAGTAGTAGCAGCCTACTATTTTTGGCAGAATTTATCATTATAATTGGATTATTCCCTGGATTTTCTATCACGATAGTACCTAAACATAAAAAAATAAATAAATCCAGTGTAATTGCAGGAAATGGGATTCAAATCGAAAACATTTCCCCAATTTTCCCCCAAGCTCCCACCTCCGTAGTTCGCACCCTGCACTAATGTATTTTAATTTAATAAATTAATGATGGTTAACAGCATCGGTTGTCGGAAAATGTACTAAAATTAGCATCTCTAATCGATTAAATGAGCAACCCAAAATAAAATGCTAAATAAAAGCAAAATAAATAAAAAGCAGCAATAACTATTGAGCCTGTTTCGGGTCAGTTTGAAGTGTGTAGGGGGGCTGGTGATGTCATCGCCAATAAAGTAATGTATTCTATTTTCAAAACTGAAGCAGCACAAACTGAATTTTTACCGGCACAAACGAAGCACAAGCAAACGAGACCATTTGTGGTAAATCTGGAACATGTGGGGACTGAACGACCTCAGAATGACCATTAAATATTATCTAAAAAAAAAACAAAGCAGCACAAACGATTTTTTATGGCACAAACGGAGCACAACACACACATTTGGGGAGAATTTGGAGTGGGTGGGTGACGTCATGGACCCTAAAAATCAATGTTTAATATTTAAAAAATTGAAGCAGCACAAACGAAACAAGCTATTAGTGCATAGATTTTTTTTTTTCATTTTTTCTTTTATTTTCTTTTTTTTACACATGTCTATACATATTGTCGAAACAAAGGGCATTTTTCATCAATTTCTGTACATATCACTTTCATCAGAAAGTTTTTTCAAAACTTTTACATATGATTTCATCAAATGTATCATAGGAAATCAAGTGTACCACAGTGAAATCACATAAGGCCATGCAGGCATATTGGGTTAGAATGCAAGTATATCATATTTGTAATGAAAAGAGTTGGAATTGTCTAAATGTATTAACATTTTTGCATGATTTTGTAATACATTTGCAAGAATAGTAATTCAGATATAAACTATATCTGCACCTATTATGATTTTTCTGTTGAGAGGAATTGCTTCCTCAGTTTTCACAAGCAATGAAGTGTTATTAGTGAAGGAGATTTTACATGTATGTGCTTGTGTGTGTATGTGCATGCTTGTAAGCATAAAGTGCATATTACTATAAGGTTATGATTTTTCATTGTTCTCTTTGAAACAACAATGAATAGAATTTTTTGGTATGACAACAGATATGATAGTATACTTGTGTTGCCTGAGAGCAGCAGCTAGATATGAAATGTTACTTCTTAATATATTGCACATCTCATATTAAATAAAGTGTTTGGTTGAAGAATTTTGTTGATTTAAGTTTTTTTTTATGTTTTTTTTTTTTGGTACAATGTTGCCTTGAGTCAACAAACTTAAGAATAAAATGAAAAAAAAAAAAAATGTTTATGTATATTGTCCAATTTTAAGTAGAAAAAAAAACATCACAAATAAATAAAACGGCTCATTTAAACTACATAAACACTGTAGCCTCTGCACAGAAAAAGATTGTGTGTGTGTATAGGGAGGAAGAGAGTTTGTGCCGTGCCTCACTTTGTATTAAAGTGAACCTTAGAGCTTACTTGTAATGTCTGAAACTTTTACTATATGTTTGCTTATTTTTACTTAACTAAGGCATGAAGCCATCATCCTATGGTTTCAAGATCAGTCACATTCTAACCAACAGTAGTCTTTTGTGTATTTTTGTTTGTTTTGGGGTGGGTCAGGGTGATGTAATTTGACATATCAGTGTATGTGCATCGGAAAAGAGTAGGCTCTGGGGTTAAAGGTCAAGCTTTCAACTCTCCTTCACCTCTTGATATGAGGATTTTGGTCCTGTGTGTGGAATGTCAGCCTGAAGTGAGGATTTTTTTTTTTTGCTTTTGCTTTTCCTGCACCCACATTGTTTTACTTTCTCATGAGCTATCTTTGCATATTGAAAAGTTAACTAAAAAGCTATCCAGTGTGAATGCTTGGCAATTAAACTTAATTTGGGTGATCTCAGTCTCTCCAATGTAGCCTACTCTTACAATTTTCATTTACTGTAGTAAATAATTTTGTAGTAATAGAGTATACAGTATATGTTGAATCGGTTCATCCAAAACAGACAAACTCTTTCATTTGTTTGCTTGTGTATTAACTTTAGCTCAAAACAGACCCTGGAATCTCTTAAAGTCCCTATGTTGAATTTATTTAATAATTGATGTGTGTGTTTGTCTATTGTTTTAAATGTTATATATAAAATATTTATATAAATATATATAAAAAATGTAATATGATGATGATTATTATTATTATTATTTGTATTATTATTATTGTCCTAATTGGGATATTTTATTCATTCATTTATTAAAAAAAAAATAAAATAAAAGTAGTTTTAATAGTTTTATTAAATATAGGCAGAATAGAAGTCCAGGTTCTGTCACAAAGATCTTTTGACTTTTCAGACGAATATCATCAAATTATTTTATTATTTTTTATTAATATTTTACAGCAAATACATTTATATTGTATTGATTTTTTGGCTGTAACTATATTGCTTAGCCTTAGTGAAAGGTTTATATATTATGTTGTAGAAAAATGCATTTAAAATATTTTGTAATCATCCAGTACCGTGAAAAATTTTATAGTTCTAACATATTCATATTTTTCTAGTTACATCATATTGCCTTTTTTTCTTCTTCTGGACTTCAGATTATTTCTGCTATTGCGTAATGTTATTGACTCTGAGCCCTGCGTGTTTGTGCATTGTGTTTCAAGTGTATTAGCGTTTGAGTGACAAGACTCATAGTTTACATAGTGTCTTACTGTCAGCTGGTTTTATTCTACGTCTGCAAGTCGAACCTATAAACAGTGTCTCTTCAAACTCTGTGCCAGACATAAGTCTTTTCACTAGCTAGTGCAGATACGATGGTTTATTTGAATAGCGTACAGTGAACTTTGAATGAATGTATTTTTTGCTCTGTTTAATATTCTCTGGTGGCCATGTCTGTACTTGCTTTAGCTTCGTCTTAATAACCAACCTTTGTGACATTAGATGCTTTGCTAAAAAAAAAAAAAGGATCTGACTGGGTCTTCTATACACAACACAGAAAATAGAGGGTAAAACAGGCTAATAGTTAAAAATGCATTTCTAGTAAAATATGATTGCAACTTTTACTGCTGAAACCGTACAATCATAAAAGCTAAAAAAAAAAATCGCCCTACATTCCTGTCTACCTAGTACCTGCTTATCTGTGTAAATGTGAAAGTACGCTGAACCACTTTACTAATAAGTCGATATTCTACTAATATCAAATCAGCATGTCTCAGTCAATATCTACACTGCAGCTATTTGGCACATGTGGTCAGGTATATAAAGTTTTATGGGCCCCCTTAGAGAAGCTTTTTTTTTGTGGCTGAATCCACAAGAGGAGGTGCTACTGCTCACAGAATGGTTTAAAAACCCCAGTGGACAACTTAAGCATCTTCTGCCTATGAGCTGTTCCCTCTGCACATTAGGTTAGGGATTTTGCCTTTGTTTTCCTGGTTTTCCCCCTATAGGTATTTTTACAATGTTAAGATGGATGCTTCTAAGGATGGTGTTATTGCTCTGGATGACAAGCGTAACACTTCAGGGTGGCACAGGTAAGCATGCTGATAAGAAGACAATGCTCATATATCTGTTTGAGGATCTGTATTTTGCATGATGTAGCTTATTCCCTCAAGTTGTTGAGACACAAACTACATTTATGGCCTTATGAGATTCAATCCTGTCCAGAATGAACTGAATGTCGATGAATAGGCTAATCGAATAGATGAGTTGTGATGGTAGCAATATGTTCAAATGTAGTTTTTTGCATTGCCATTTTGTAAACCTACTGGTAACTAGCATCATAAACAGTTCCAGTGACATAAATGTTTTATAAAAACAGTAGTTTGTGGGAGTTTAGTAGCAGATAAATCTTAAATTTACAGTTAAAAAAAATGGAATATTGTCGATTTACCAAATTCAGTTTTTCCTTTATAACATACTGATAACCATAACTCAGCGAGTAAAGAGAAAGCCACATGATGAATTAGTTATAAATTGTAACATAAAACCCTAATGTGCATAACTTTTAAAATTAAGAAATTAAGAAATTAAGACTCTAATTTAAAGACTCTAAATTACTTGGAGAACTGTACAACTGTGTAAAATTTCCTGTTGGATCTATTGCAGTTACATAGTAAGGGATCTTGATATTAACCAATTAAGTTTTCACTGCAGGGATTTCTTTAGAAAGACTGAATCATTCAGGATGATTTCTGTGTTCATTTATTTGTTCTTTCAGCAGTCACTGTTCATGTAAATTTAACTTTTATTTCAGTTTTCTTTGTCCTAAATCCTAGGCAATTCATGGTGCAGATAGATTTTGACAAACTGATACAACAAATTTAATTGACTTCCTGCTGACAGGCTTGGAGACCCAAGGAAAAACACACAGTTTAGGAAATGAGAAATGCCTCAGAGTTGTGTCTAGAATCTGACCATCCATAGACATATGATATAGTGCAGTATAAAGGGGCATACGTAGGAAGTGAAATCAGACACCACTTCTCTCTTTGCAAATATTTGTTCAGATAAAAAGAAATGATTTTTGAACATGAGACAAATATGTCTGGATATACTCTTTTTTTAAATAATGGAGCTTCCAAAACCTCAGCTATATAATTTCTTTGATTTTTGTGTTATTTAAGGGTACAAACCTCAAAATCCAAATGGTGGTGCAGCACAAGTGTCACCAAGAGGTAAAGTGAATCTTTCTATGCTGATGACAATTTCAATGCAGGGTCATTCGCATAAGTTATTTAGAATAGTCATGAAATTTATAACTTGATTTTCTGTTACTGCAAATGTTAATCTTGGAGAAATACATACTTATTTTCAGATCATGGTTTGGGTCCAAATAGCAACTCAGCAAATATAAAAGGAAACGGTGAGCAAAAACACAATTCAATCTCATATGCATGATATTTTTATCTTTTGTGCTGATTTTATTTATTCCTTACCTTAAATATATTTAAAGTATACAGTTCTTCTCAAAAACTATATGTTAAAATATAAACCTATAGTTTTACCCAGTGCTCTTACTTTATGCATTAAGTATGAAATGTGATTAAATCAATATTTCTTTTTTTATTCAGTTATTTTATTTCGTTAAGGAAAGTATTTTTTATATTTAGCATATTCCTGTGTGCATGTTGTTAGTATATATATTTATTTTAAAAAAATTATTGTAACGATAAGCAACCACAACATGTAATATCTACAATATAATTTAGTGAATTACATCTTAAAATTGAAAAATGAATCTGTGTGCTGTTTATCAGGTGCATATGGGAGTGCACAAAATAAGCCTGGATACGGAGGCCGTTCCCCATATGGTATGAGTTTACTTTGTTTGTATAATATGTACGTAGTCAAATAATTATAGGTATTTCTATTTGAACAAATATTTGACTGCTATCAGGTGGAACAGGCATGGGAATGATGAATCAACATGCATTGAAGCAGAGAGGAGGTATGTGATCTAACATACACCAAAACTAAAAAATGTTGATGATTATTATTAATAAATAAAATATAATTTACCACTTAGATTTTCTTTTATCCTCAAAAAAATATAGAAAATTCACTCTTTCTCCCAGTTTCACAGACAAGGCTTAAGCTAGTCCCAGACTAAATTGCATGTTTGAGCTG
>JAUMHQ010000069.1:5826152-5842352 GCA_032361165.1 Enteromius paludinosus
TCCCGTGGTAACTAGGAATTCACAAGCTCCAGCCTGGATCCAGAACACTAATCAAGAGATGATGCCAACCCCACAGAAGACTTCAGATGAAGCCAACCCTGAAACAACACTCAGCACTACCGAACTCTGCTACTAATTTATAATGTTCCTTGTCTGTTAGAGTATGTCATTAATTGATCTTTACCCTTATATCTATGCCATATGTACAAACTACTACTACATATACTGTACAACATTACTTTGATGTAAAGCTGCTTTGCAATAATATGTATCGTGAAAAGCGCTATACAAATAAATTTGAATTGAATTATTTTTCATAAAATTCTAAACCCAGCAGCCAACTTGAGCCAACTTGTTTGTTGGCTTTTGACTGTGCGGTGTGAGTTGGCATTAACAGTTACGTCTGTGGTTTATACCAGAGCCGTTGAGATACTTGAATATATATAGACTAAATATATATAACTTGACTATATACTGTATATATATATATATATATATATATATATATAATTTGATGCATATATAGATGTAGATGCATCCCCATCCCCAATAATAGGGAATCTATACATATCTAGTACATATCTATGGGTGGTCACTGTGATTTTGCCAAGTAAGACATGTTCCTGGATCAACATTACTGTCCAAAAATATAGACTTAACCCAATCCCTACCCCTAAACCTATAATTATAAATCAGTGTGAAATGATAGCTGGTTAACAAGGGTGTAGAAACACCTAACCCGGATCCTAAGCCTAAAACAGTTCGTTACGGAACAGATATCCCTCATTTCTGATTGGTTGATTAGAATGTTGATCTAGGAACATCTTGTACTTGCTGAAATCATGTTCATCTTCTATGGTTGTAGATGACGCAGAACTTTAAAACCCTGTTTTACAATAAGAGAGCCTAAAAGGTGCTTTAGGAATCCTATCATCCATCCATTCATCAGTATTCATCTTTATAATTTATATCCTCATTCCGATTCAGAGAGACAAAAGCCATCTGTTCTCTAATCGCTCTCGAGGTACTTAGAGATCGGTATGTGCAGCGGCTATTGTCAAATATGGAAGTCATGTGACAGCACTTAGTGTTCAGATGCAGTATTGCAGAGTTGATGGCCTACCTCTACATAGTTGTACATGGCCAGGTCAGCTATGGCGTGATCATCGGGCACACGGACTCTGGTGTATTCTTCAAGCACAGCAGCTGCAGGCAAAGCATATTCAAAATTGTTCATTACACTTGTGAAAAATATTCGGCATTTCTTAGATCTCTCTTAGCATTTATTAAAAATGACTGCTAATTACAGGATTTTACTCTGGTATCAAATGTATTGTTTTCCTGTGTTTAATATTTCAATAATAAGAAAAATTGAAAGTAATTAAATCTTTCAATTAAATTCTGATTATTTAAAACTTATTCTTTTCAATTAACGTTTTTACATTAATCTAATAATGTAAAATAATATTTTGAACGTGAATTTTCTTGTGTTTCTGTCTTACCAAAGTTTTCATTCAGCTGGTCCATAATCTCATCAAAAACTAAACAATCCTCAAAGCCCTGTGAATCAAAATAAAAGATACAATACATTGTATGGGTCAAAATGATGCATTTTCTTTTATATGCCAAAAATGTCATGCTCCATATTTATTCTGTTTATTTATTCGGATGAATTCCTAAATTGACTGCTTTTGTGGTCGAGGTTCACGTATATAATTTCAGGCATATTTAAATAAAAAATAGCTATTTTTTTATTTTTAGAATTTTAAAATAACAATAAAAACCAATTAAATTTGTACTGAAAAAAAGGCTTTTTTTTCAGTACAAAGATGCTTGCATGCTCCAGAGCAACTGAAATATTTCTGTATGCTGTTTATCACATTTCATCTATTGATAAGGTTATGTTTACATCATTGGGAGCAATTACAGCAAAAGACATATTGAAAAAAAACTGAAGCGGGTTGACGAGTATGAATATCCTCACCACCCCCACTTACTGCATTCATGCCCTGACCATAGAAAGGAACCACAGCGTGGGCCGCATCTCCCATAAGAACACACTTATCAAACAGATGATACGGGGAGCTCTTCACTGACACCATGGCCTGAGCCGGCAGCCGGAAGAAATCCTGCGTGAGAGCCTCACTGTGAAAACACAGACACATAAACACACTCAGCCGATAACGTAGATGCATATATATCACCGTCACGTCTGTCTGGCACATTGATTCACGGTTTAATTATGCTAATTATGACATTTAATGTAGGGCAATCTTATTCAAAGCCTGCTGCTAATTTGAATAACAACTTACATTTTTTGAATTAAAACCTGAACAATTGCACTGACACTCATATTATATAAAATCAAATTTGCTTGACTTTCTTTGGAACAAAAAAGGAGAAAACTGGTCACAAATTAATTTGGATTTTATTGTGAAACAATAAAGCAAATGTGACGTTTATTATGCCTAATATCTCCTTTTAGTTATAAAGTAATATAACTTGACTAAATAGTGATTTTTATTTTTTATTTTGAGTGAAATAGACTTTGTTGATATGACAAATTTAGTGAATTCATTATTCAATTATTAAAAATAAATTACTGTTGTTATTATTATTATTAAATAATAAAAATATATAATAAATAAAAAAATATAAAATATTATCTACCATTCACATTTCAACCATAATTGAAAGACATTAATTTCAGCAAGGATGCATACATTATTTCATGCATTTATAATGTTACAAAATATAAGCAGCACAACTGCTTCAACATTGCTACTGTAATAAGAAATGTTTCTTGAGCAGCACGCAAATTAAATGATGTAATTTATTAACATTTCATCAAATTATATAGCCTATGGTCACACAGCATGGTAGGTCTTTTCAGTTTCAGCACATACCCTCAAAAGATCTGTGCATGGCCCTTAATTTAGCGCATTGAACAACTTTAACAACCAAACGTTCATTTTGAGAAAAATGAGAACATCTTCAGTGGATTCTTGAATGCTGAACAGCACATTGAGTTTAAAACTCGTTTACAGTTCAGTTCTGTGAGGGCCTGAAATGACTTACTGTCCTCACCCTATCATCTCAGTACTGTATCTCCCCATCACCTGCAGCATTCATATAAAAAAAAAAAACCCGCCCGCTGGGCTGTGTGTCTGTTAGACTGCATTTTCACACCTCACTTAGATGTACTTCAGACCTGAGAGAAGAAGCATGAAGCAGAAAGAGTGATAAGAGAGAGAGAACAAGCTGTACTCACACTCCTATTAGAGGTACAGAGTCAGGAAAGTATTTGTGGAAGAAACGGATGACCTCGTCATCGGAGCGGATCTTCTCAAATTCTTCAAAGGGCATGAAGAGTGTGCATGTGAATGTCCTGTCCTTAAAAAAAGAGAGATCAAAAGGAACGTGATTTTCCTCAAGGACACCACATATGTTATTTTATATATTGAGTTACACTTTTTATTTTGGATGTGATAAACTATTTGACAGCACAACTATTATGATTTTTTTTAGGGTTGAAAATGTGATTTTATGAACTGAAAAATGTTTTAAAATTTATATGTATATCTTTGTCTTTTACGGTTATGTGAATAACAAAACATAACATGACCTTACCAAGTTGGGCAGGGCAATCATCATGAAAGTGTTCCTGGGCCAAATGTGCAAGTAATTAGGCTCCATTGCAAACTTTAGAGGACACAGAGAGAACAAGATGTGAGCAGACAAAATGAGGGCAGATATGTAACGAACGCTGCCTAAAAACATTCCTGTGACACTTACATCCCCATCTTTAGGAGGCATGGTGAGCTCCATGTACCCGTGAGGAATGTACGTCTGGCTGTAATTGAAACGACTTTGCCGTAGGTACTGCTTCCTGACGGCAGAGAAAGCTCCATCACAGCCTACGATCAGATCAGCCTGGATCTCCGTCTTCTGGCCATCAGGTCTGTTCAGAGACGAAAACTGCTCAAATATAATCTAATGCACACCAAATGTACGAATGCTCAAGTAAACGTTTGTGCTCAATGAAAAGAAATAAGGGTTTGGAATGACAATACAGTGAGTTATACAAATAGTGTTATCATTTATATAGATTTTATTACTCATTGTATTTAATTTTATTTTCATTATTTTTAGTACTTAAAGTTAAAATGTACAAAAATGAGAAATTCAAGTAACAAAACTCCTCTATAGTGAGAGAATCTTCAGTTTTTGGGGACTATTGCTTTTCATGGCACCCCAAGGTATTTTAAACCACATCACGGTATTATTCACTTATTACCCAAAATGTACAGCCAATATAGAGAGAGAAAGACAGAGTGTGATTGCTGTTTACCCAGTGAAGGACATGGTTCCCGTTTTTGGACTCCAGTCCTGCAGCTTGTGATTAAAGTTCAGTGTAGTGTTTGGATATGCGTCTGCCGCTGCAAGAAAAAAATTCAATTCTGTGTGTTTATTCAGTAAAGAAATAGAGTAAGATTAGATGCGCAAAGATATTTACTGTACTGTGATGCTTACTTGGTAATATAGAATTGAAATGTGTTTCTTGTTACTAAACTTATTAAATTTAATAACTTTCCCACAGTTTCACAAACAAGGCTTAAGCTAGTCCAGGACTAAATTGCATGTTTGAGCTGGCTCAGAGGAAGATATCTTAAAACATGTCAGTGTCATTGTTCTGTGTTAAGATGCACACCTGTAATATTTTCTTATAAGGCATTTTTGTAAAAGTTGCTTAAATTTCTTAATTTAACTAATGCCTACTCCTGGCTTAAGCTAAGCCTGTCTGTGAAACCGGGCCTTTATGTTTATTTACACAGTTTAGGGATTTCAGAGCAACTGTTACTGAGTTAAAGACTTAAAAGCCTGTTATTTTTATAGCTTGTGGCTATCACTTTAGACTGTGTTTTTTTATTTTTTTACATTTTTTTTTTATTCCTCTCATTTTTCTTTCCAGGTAATGGAAATGGTAATGGCTACAGAGCTCCGTCTTATGGGGGTAAGTTTAATGTCAATAGTCAATGTGTTAAATGCCATTTTGTTTTTTTGTTTTTTTATTAAAATTGTCTTTCACTCCTGTTTAATGTTGTCCGAAGGGTACAGCAATTTAATGGGTGCCCTTCCCCAAAAAGGAGTTGGTCTCGGTGAGTCTGTTAAATATTAGTTTACCTCAAAAAATATTGTCAGTTTTAACTTTATTTCTTCTGTGGAACACAGATGGTAGACTAAAAAGAATTTGGAAGACTTTGGTCAGTTTTTGGCAAAAATATAACAAATCCAATAAGTTAAACCACTGTCGTTACAAACTAGGAACATTTGTAGGTACCAACCAACTTTTTCTATCATATTACAATATTTTATGTATTATCATTTAAAATTTTTAATATTGTTAAAATAGCATGCAGTCATTTGTAACATCTAGGCCCAGTTTCATAAATGAGGCTTAGCTTAAGCTAGGACTAGGCATTAGTTAAATTAAGTTATTTAAGCAACTTTTACAAAAATGCCTTATAAGAAAATATTACAGGTGTGCATCTTAACACAGAACAATGACACTGACATGTTTTAAGATATTTCAAAGCAAGATATCTTCATCTGAGACAGCTCAAACATGCAATTTAGTCTGGGACTAGCTTAAGCCTTGTCTGTGAAACTGGGGGCTAGTGTTATTAAGTTATTAAGAAAGGCGTATTATTTTTACATTAAGGTAGTCTCTTTCGAACTATTGCACAGATCACCTGACGAATGTGAAAGACCTAGAAAGTCAAGATGATTTTGATTCACAATCAGTATTTGAAATTGCTAAAGACATGTACAAATGCATAACAATCCTTTAACCACGTTGGTATTTGCACTTACATATTTGCATTTACATTGTTTTGTTAACTATGTTCACTAGGTTATAGTGCTGGACCTGCAGCTGTTAAGGGACAAGGCTTAAAATCTGGAGGTATTTTATTTATTTTTTTGTATTTGTTGTAATCTCATTTTATTATAGAATTTGTTGCAAATTGGATTTTTACATTTTATACTGTACCACCCCACACAATCCAACCCAGTCACAACAAGGCAGTCCCCAATTAAACAAATAACATCTGAAGATAAAAAATATATAGGAAGAATATATAACGTATTAAATGAGGTATGAAGAACAGGGCCTTGGTTTGAGTGAAAAGTTCATTTTCATCTGACTTACAGGATATGGCATCTCTGCAGGGTACACTAATGGTGGGGCGACCAAGGCACAACAAGGTACATAATAATTCTATTTAGTCAACTTCCTTCTGCTACCATGTCTGTATTGTAAACTGCACTTTAACTAATTTGTTATTGGTTTTGTTTAGGATATGGAGGATATGCTAATGGAGCTAAGCAACCTAATGCAGGTAATATGTTAGATGCTTAAATGTGATTTCACAGTTTAATTATTACAGTGTGGATAATACTTAACCGAGGGTATTAAAGTATTTTTCCTAATTAGGCGCTTCTCTTCAAAATATGGGGTATCCCAATAGTGGAACCAAGGGACCTAAATCAGGTAAACATTTTTCTGTGTATAGTGCATATGGGGTGTATTTATTTTTTCTCTCTTAATTTTCATTCTGATTTGAATCTTATGTGTTGGGTTAGGATATGGTGCTAAAGCTGGACCCTCAATAGGACAGGGAAACAAGCCTAATGGTAAATAGCATGTGATTATTATGTGATTTAAAATCTGCTTAGATATGCAGTGATTTGAGTTTTTGTTTAGGATATGGAGGATATGCTAATGGTGGTGCAGCTAAGCAACCGAATACAGGTAATATATTAAATATACTATAAGTATAATGTATACTATAATATTTATTTGAACTATAATACTAGACTCTGAAAAAAAGATGAGGCTACTACACTGGTTTAAAATATTTTTATTTTCTTTTTTTTTTAATTAGGCTCTTCTCTTCAAAATATGGGGTATCCCAATGGTAGACCCAAGGGACCTAAGCCAGGTAAATCTTTGTGTAATTTGTATGTTTTGTATTTCTTTATCCTTTATCTGATTTCTAATCTTATGTGTTTGCCTTACAGCACATGGTGCTAAAGCTGGATACTCAAATGGACAAGGAGCCATGCCTAATGGTAAATAACGTAATTATTACTTACAGTTTTTACTATACAATAAAACATAGTTAGCTCTAAAAATCAGTTTTAAAGAAAAGGAAAAACAGATCCAAATCAAACAAAACAGAATCATAAGAAACGTAACACATGAATCCTGAAGTGAAACTGAACTACATTTCAGGTGATACCTGATACCTTAGATATTTCATAACCTCTTTTCCAAGGAACAGTTCCTGGTGTTCCTTAGCTGTAGTAGGTCTGGGTGCCAGATGATCTGAATGGTATTGAAGATGTGGTCTTAAATGAGTGATGGATCCAAAATGTTCTTGGCTGCAACCCATGATCTCACCTCTGAACCCATACATTTGGTATTGCATCTGGGCTTTTTTCTTTCCTTTTCCATCGTCTTTTTCTCCAAAATGAATCATGAATGAATTGAGGGCCTAAAAATGCTCAAAAACTCACAGTTTACATCTCACATGGGTTTTCATAGTGCCACCTATACATATATGTACAAAAGTTGGTTGACACAACACAAAGTCCCCTGGTACGAAATCTGAAACCCAAGCAAGTTTTGTGCCATTTTTGCCATGTTCAGGTGTTGTAATTAACTTACAAACTCCTCCTAGAGACTTCAACAGATAAACATCAAATTTGTTCAGTGTAATTAAAATTTTGTGACATTAAATTAAGATCTTGCGTTTTTGTTAAAGGGCGTGTCCATGGCAGCTTGACAAACTTCAATGTTTCGCCATACTATGTCCGATCTTCGCCCAAACTTCACACTTCATTCGATAAGAATCCTAGCCTGAACACATAAATACATAAACACCTAACACATCTAAAGGCCAATATTAAGTTACAGTCATAGCGCCACCTGCCAGCAAAAGTAAATTACTTAAACATGCAATGTCCAATCTGGACCAGACTTCACATGTTTGATAAGAGTCCTGGACAGAAGACGTCTAAAGGCTTATATTCAGTTATAATCATAGCGCCACCTTTTAGCAACAGCATATGGCTTTCCATGATGGCTGCACATCACGCCGTTACACATTTGCATAATTCCTGCCTATGTTGTATGTTGGCCGGTCGCAAATAACTTAACTTACTGTAACTTGGTATTGTGGGTTTGTGCGATTGACCTTTCAACGCTGCTTGTAGCTTGAACTATGTTCTGTGATCATCTAGAATGGGTGGTGAGCTACTTTTAACCAGAGCCTCGATTCTTCTAACATAGCCTTGCTGGAAAAAAGATTCTTACTGCCAACATGGTGTGTAATTCGACAAGAGAAAGCTTTCTGGAAAAGAGAGCACAAGGTTGACATTTACCTGGAGTACCATACCTCTGAGTGAAAACTGCTCAGATCCACTTCAAAAAATGAAAGGAGAACTTGGATATTTGAGTATTGGGTCTGTCACACAAATACTCTTGAGTAGAAAGGTAATAGGCTATACGTCACATGACCAACCAAAAAAAAACAGGTCTCATGGTTTCCGCTTGTTGAGAACGCGTTAATAGAAGTATTAAATAATGGAGATATCAATGGACTTCGTAAAGGGTTAAATTAGCTAGCTGTTTGTATTGTTAACATTTTATCAAACTTTTATATTTAAATGTTAGTGAATAGAATAAAAACCTTTAGATATCAATCCACATATGTGATGGACATTGGTTATGATTATGTTTAGGCATTATAAAGGCATCTTGAGTAAAACAGCTTATTGAAGTCTGTATGGAAGCGCATAGGCTATAAGAGATGCAATGGTGCCACAATCCCTGATGAATCTTCAGTAAAAATTTCAAGACCAAGAAATCTTTGGAGTTCCCTGACAGCTTTGCTAATTGTTCAGTCTGTCCTTCTTTTACTTTGGTTTGGTCCATCTTCACTCCTTTTGTGACTGATGTTGTAGTCCAGCAATGTGGTGGCAGTCGTGTGGAACCCTCATTTCTCTGAATTAACATTACAACTGGTTAGGTAAATGAGTAAGTACTTTCTTGAAATGCTGTACATGTTCTTCCTTGGACTGTGAATAAACAAGGATATCAATCATGTACACAGTGACACAATGGTTGAGTAGATCTCTAAAGAAAATTGACATCTGGAACAATGATGGGGCACTGGCTAAATGGTCTTGGTACACAGCAATGTTTCCTCAGGCCATTTTTATGGTTGCATTTCCATTGGCAGCAGGAACTCTGAAGTGTGCCGACAGAAACTTCTTTATTTGCACCATTTACAAACATCAACAACCGGTGAATGGAGGGCAACCTACAGTACATCTTTCACTGTTTTGCACATCTTGTGTTAACGTGTTCCATTAATAATGAGCTGCATGAATAAAGACTCCATAGAAGCTGTGTGAATTGGAGGGAGAACAACAGTAAGTACAGAATATGATCTTAGAGTACAAGTAAAAGCGTAGATATGAAGAAAGTCAGATAAATATGAAAGGGCAAGATTGAGTCATTGGAGCCAGTGGAAGTGTTGTAATATGATAGTACTATGACAAAGTCGATTAATGTTACTTATGTGGAAATGTGCAGAGCGAACAAAGTACTTTTTCGAAGATGACACCCAAATTTTCTTAGGCAGACATGGTGTTTAGCCACACTTTAACATCATAGACTTCCACAAGCTGTCATTTTGGCAGACTGGCTTCAATATAAGATGTTTTTAAACTAATGAGAAAGTAGATGAGAAATCATAAGAAACAAACAAGAAATCAATATAATTTTGGTTTCTCAGTTCATGACCTCAGTATTTTTCTCTAATTAGGCGCTTCTCTTCAAAATATGGGGTATCCCAATGGTGGAGCCAAAGGACCTAAACCAGGTAAAGAAATATCAAACTGTGTGTGTAATGCATATGGTGTATATTTCTTTTTCCTTTGTCTAATTTTTTTTTTCATTTGACTCTTTGTATTGACTCTCCTTCAAAAGGATATGGTGCTAAAGCTGGACCCTCAAATGGACAAGAGGCCAAGTCTAAAGGTTAATAGCATGTGATTATTACTATTATAAAACATCATTTTTGGCTCTAACATCAGGATTAATATGCTGCATTAAAAGGCCAAATGTTGTGTAGTGTATCTGTATTGTTGGTGAAGGAGTAAGGGTTCCTATATTGTAAGATTTGAGGTTTTGCTCAGAATATGGAGGATATCCTATGTGAAGTACAGCTAAACAACTTACTACTACCTAAACATATTGGATGTCACTAGGAATTATATATATATATATATAGTCATAAGTATTTTTTCCTTATTAGGTTCTTCTCTTCAAAATATGGGGTATCCCAATGGTGGAACCAAGGGCCCTAAACCAGGTAAATGGTGGGTGTGTGCACCCTTGAATACAAGTTTTCTGTATGGGTTATGTTTAGAGGTGGGGGTAGGGCATTAATCATATGGGTTTTACGGTATAAAAACCATTAAGTCTATGAAAAGTCCCCATAAACCTCATATGCAAGCCTGTTTGTGTGGAATGCATGGATTGTTTTCCTTTTTCTTATTTTTCCATAACTTTTAAATCTTATCCGTTTGGATTTAAAGGGTATGGTGCTAAAGCTGGATTCTCAAATGGACAAGGAGCCAAACCTAATGGTAAATAGCATGAGATTATAACTTTTAGAAAAGATAAAGATTTGATATGCCACAAAAAAGTCCACTGTAAAATATAGTACATGCACATCTTTGCACATTTATTGAATTCTGTGTTAATTCACCATTCATAGTGTAACTATATTTATATTGATAATGTACATTATGGTTGGACAACTTCTTTGTTGGGGTAAAGCAAGGTCTGTTTTTGGTTCTGTAACTAAAGCATCTCTGATTTATTTCTGGTTGTTTTTGTTCAGGTTATGGAAGTTATGCTAACGGAGGTGCAGCTAACCAACCTAATGCAGGTAATATATTAGATGTCAACAACTTTCTGAAAAGAACTGGGATATTACACTGCCCTAAAATATCTGGGTTTTTTTTTTTTTCTATAACTAGGCCCTTTTATTCAAAATATGGGGTATCCCAACGGGGGAACCAAAGGACCTAAGCCAGGTACACGTTTGTTCTGTTATGCATACAGTACAGTATTACTTTTTGTGATTTATTTTTATTTTTTCTATATCATTTGAATTCTGTGTTTAGTCCTCTGAGGTTTATGAATATGGTGTTAAAGCTGAACTTCCAAAGCCTTTAGGTGTAATTATAAAAAGGAATAGTTTAGGACTCTAAAATAGCCACAGTTTGATAGGCCACATTTAAAGCTATTAATATGCATGTGTTAATATGCACACCTTTGTTTGCAACTGAAATTAATTATATATTAATACACAATCTTTAGTGTAGCCCCATTTAAATTAATAATCTATATAATTGAAGAAATTACTTATTAGGAGTAAAAAGAGAACCTCTGATCTGATTTGGGATTGATTTTGTTCAGGATATGGAGGATATGCTAACGGAGGTGGAGCTAGGCAACCTAACACAGGTAAAATGTCAGCTTTTTTTTTCTTTTAATAAATTTGTTTCTATAGTGTATTTATTCAACTGTGGATAATACTGAATTCTGAAAGTATTGCACTGGTCTGAAGTATGTTTCTCCAATTAGGCTCTTTTCAAAATATGGGGTATCCCAATGGTGGAAGCAAGGGACCTAAACCAGGTAAAAAAAAAAATTCCTGTGTAATGGATGTGGTATCCCCATTTAGATTAGTAATCTTTGTAATTAAATTGGGAGTTTTTTTATTAAGAGTAAAGCACTAAAGGTCTGTATAGTAAATTCAAGTAAGTAAATCACCTCTAAACTGATTTGGGGTTTTGTTCAGGGTATGGAGGATATGCTAATGGAGGAGCCGCTAGGCAACCTAATACAGGTAATATATTGTCATTAACTTTTCCTGTTAAATGAATTAGATTCTACAGTGTAATTAATAAATTGTGGAAAATATTGAATTCTGAAAAGACCTGATATTACACTTGTCTGAAGTATTTGTCTCTATAATTAGGCTCTTTTTTACCAAATCTGGGTTATCCCAATGGTGGAACCAAGGGACCTAAACCAGGTGAACTTGTGTATTGTGTATGGTGTGCATTTCTTTTTCCTTTTTTCTTACTGTTCCGTATCATTTGAGTTGTTTGTTGGTTCTGCTTTAGGATATGGTGCTAAAGCTGGACCCTCAAATGGACAAGGAGCCAAGCCTGGTAAATACCATGTGATTACTATTATAAAACATATATGTGACCCTGGACCACAAAACTAAAATTTTTAGTTAGTATTATGCATTGCTTAGAACTTTATTTGGACAGGTGATTTTCTCAATATTTATTTTTATTTTTTTTACACCCAAAGATTCCAGAATCAAATATAATCTTGACCAAATATTGTCCCATAACAAACCATAGATCAATGGAACGCTTATTTATTATTATTTAACTAATTCAGATTATGGAAATATCTTTCCAGTGTGTACAGAATTTGTTTTAAATAAACTCTACATCATCTAATGTAAAATATTTACTATCATATCTATACTCTTATGATCTGTAGGTTACGGTGTCCCAGGACATGTGTCAGAAGGACCTTATAAAGCAGCTAATTCAGGTAAGTCATTATAATTGGATTTCAAGTACTTTAGGTAATTTTATTTACTTCTTCCACATGACACAGATAATTGTAATTTTTTTTTTGTCATTCAGAAATACGTGTATGTCTCTGCATGTGAATGTGTCATATTGGATTGTGTAAGTGTATAGAAAAACTGCTTTGGCTTCTAGGATATATTCCTGCAACAGCTGGGAATGAGGGTGTTCCCACAGGAAAAGGACCTAAACAAGGGATTTTCAGCCCTGAAGCACAAAGTCATCTCCCACTAACATCTAACACCAAGGGTGTTTTACCACTAGCTAAGCATGTGCCAAATACAGGATGGCTTGCAGAACAAACTAAAGACCTTCCACCAGTCCTACAACAAACGAAAGGACAAAATCTTCATGCACCACTTCTACAGGGCAAAGACCCCAACTCTATGGGTCCTCAGCCAGCTGCAAAGCCATTTATGCAAGGTCCAGGTTTTTATAAACCTAGTAAAGCTTATAAACCACACGCCCCTGTAATTCCACAAAACAAAGCTCCAAAACCAGTTGCCCCAGCAGTTCCTCAAGCAATTTATGTACCAGAATCAGCTCCCATTTCTCAGACGAGTTCTCCTCAAACGAGTTCTCAAACATCACAGACAGCTGAACTAGAACAGGGACAAGTCCTGTCACAGGAACAGATCGTCACTCCGGTGGTACCACATCCAATTACACCACAAGGCAGTATTTCTTCACAGGTGCCTCTGGTGCCAAATGCAGCTGTTCCTCAAATAACTCCAGAGATGCAACAAGCCAAGATTCAGTCAAACCCAGCTTTACCTCAAATGAAGAATCCAGCAACGACAAATCCTGGTAAACCTTGATTTAGTGATTTATCTGCTAATTTACCTTCCAATAACAGGTGTTTAAAGATTTGATTGCACTCTTAAAAATAAGTGGGTCTTCACTACACATTTTAACAACTCTTTTAGTGATATTAGGGTGTCTTTTGTCAGTTTTAGTTTTATTTAACTTGTTTGTGTTCTGCAGAACTCACTGGACTAGTACAACCTCACGGACAAGTGCAGGGAGCCATACCTTCAAAGCCTGGTAAAATAATAAATAAATCAATAATATAAATAATTCCTGTTATAAATATAAAATTAAATCATGTTAAATTATATTGTATGTTGTAATTAAAACAAAGTTTTGGTTTAGAATGAAATATTTAAATGTTGAAATTTATTTATAATTATTTTTTTGTTGTTGTTTTTTTTAGATTGTGGACCTGGTGGACAACCTAATGGACAATGGATCAAACTTCCGAGTCCTGGTGAGCTCCAATTCTTTTCCATTTGTGTGGAAAAACAAAAGTCAAGTGATGCTTACCAAAAGCTTTAAAAGTTACAATCGAGAATTGTGACATTTAGTCTATTTTTTTAGCTTTGATTGCTTATTTTTTAAGACAGCAGTGAGACTAAAACTAAAAATGTGGTTTGCAGGGTCAGGGTACCCCAACGGAAAAGGAGAAGTGTCATCACAACCAGGTAAATGAAAATAAATATTAACCATGCATCCATGCATGCAGTACATAACATATATAAAGGATACAAAGTTACTTTGGGGGGAAAGCCTATACAGCCATTTACGCCTAAAGCCTACATATTATATTTCTTCATGTTGTGGATCAGATTATTATGTCTTAATACTGTTACTAGGCTTTGGAGCAGGAATTGGTGGTTATCCAGCTCAGGGCATTAACAATGGCTACAAAGCAGGTAAATTACTTCTATATATATATATATATATATTGTTTTTTAATTGATTTATTTTTTATGTCATTACTCTTCAGGTTATGGAGGGTATGGAAGCAAATTCAATAAGCAAGGTAGGAATATCCTTTATGGATTTTTCTTATATAATTTGTTGACAAAAATCAAATTTACATTTAATAAATATTTAATCTGATGTCTTGATATGCTGGGGTTTCATTAGTTTTCATTAGATTTAGCCTATTATTGCAGTAATATACAGTATCCATACTACCTAAAAGTGAGTAAATAAGGGAGAAAATCATCCAAACCAGTGTTTGTTTTTCCACATTTTTACAATTTGTAAATATAAACTAAGAATTAATAATCATAAGGATTTTAATCAAATTGTTTTATTTACCTATTTTATTGAAAGTGTTTGTAGTTGTTATTGTTTTCATTTATTCATTAATTCATTTACATTCTGATAGCTGGTCCACAAGATGGACAGCCACTAGGATTCGGATCTAAGGGAAAATCTCAAGCAAAATATGGTTAGTCTGAGAAAAAGTTCTAATTTCATAAGAACTCATCAAATAATGTCCATTTGCTGCACCTTGTCCTTTGCGCTGTTCTCATAACTGTAGTTTTATTTTGTCAGGAATTGGTGGACTTCCATTTGGTTCCCCTAATGGATATCAAACCAACCCATTTGGACAATATGGCATGTTAACATCTTCATATTGTAAAATTTAGGGTAATGTTGGCCATAACAGCTGCCCTAAATAGACACACTGATTTATGTGTCTTTCCTAAAGGTAATGAAGGACAGCGCTATGGAGCCAAGCCCTACAATCCACAAGCACTGGGAAAACATGGTAAAGATTTAATTAAATGCTTTGATATTTCCCTAAAATTTATTATTTACATTAAAAT
Source organism: Enteromius paludinosus (assembly GCA_032361165.1). Taxonomy (NCBI): domain Eukaryota; kingdom Metazoa; phylum Chordata; class Actinopteri; order Cypriniformes; family Cyprinidae; genus Enteromius; species Enteromius paludinosus. The sequence continues at coordinate 5,841,533 of JAUMHQ010000069.1, forward strand.
GTATGTAGTTGCAAAGTAATATTAAACTTCAAATAAATATTTAATGGAATGCCTAGCCCTTGCATCTTACAATGTTATGTAAAATGTTGTTTAATACACCAATGGAGATTTTTTTTTTTATCTAATACCACTGTACTCTGGCCCCAAAAATAGGATATGGTAGTTTACCGTACAACTTTCAACCTCTTCTACCAGAATCTGTTGCCAAATCACCAGGTAAATATGGTGAGTTAATGACCAGTGACTTTTGAATAGTCATACAGTGCACATGTTTTTGAAGGTATTTTAAAATATGAATTTCTGTTTTTCAGACTTGGGAGGGTTACCCTACAATGGTCAGCCACTTGGATATGGTGGTGACAAGTCATCTGGAAAATATGGTGATTATTTATTTATTATTAATATTTTGTAATAATATATACAAATTCTTAAACTTAATATATTTTACTGTAATACTCTCTCAGGACAAAAGGGTCTTCATTATGGTGGTCAGCCATTTGATCTCAGGCCTGATGCTATGTCTGGAAAATATGGTACGAGCAGATGTTTTATACAGATAGTTGCAAGACATTGGCAACTATATATATGTATATATTACAGTGGGTATGGAAAGTATTCAGACTCCCTTAAATTTCACTCGGTTATATTGCAGCCATTTGCTAAAATCATTTAAGTTAATGTACACACAGCACCCCATATTGACAGAAAAACATAGATTGAACATTTTTGAAGATTTATTAAATAAAAACTGAAATATCACATGATCCTAAGTATTCAGACCCTTTGCTGTGACACTCATATATTTAACTCAGGTGCTGTC
>JAUMHQ010000069.1:5862199-5891950 GCA_032361165.1 Enteromius paludinosus
TATATATATAAGAGCGAGAGCTTGAAATATGTGATAACCATATCATTTTGTGTTTCAAATGAAAAAAACAAAAAAAACAAACATAATTTGTCATTAACCATTTTTAATCAATTTGTTACATTCTATTTGAAATTATTATTAGTCAGAAAGGCTCATTTTAAACAGAAAACACACCAACACATTACCAATTCTGTCCAACACCACGCTGTCCCAGATCTTTTTGGCAAGAGTGAACTTCCTGTTCAGCTCCAGTTCGATGGTATGATAGGCACCCATCTACATATGCCACAAGAGAAAAAAGGCATTCACATTTAGGCTAAAATGAAATACGGAATATTCCCCAAGGGTCAATATAAATAACTATCCATAATATTCAAATTTAAAAGTATAATATCCAAAAACGTTTGCAATATCAACAAAATTTGAAGTTAAATATTTTAAAATGCGCTCTGACCTTTACATACTGGTTCTCCTGGATATTTGTTCCTTTGACTCTGAGCTGACAGGCCTGGGAATCAAAGTCTATCGTCTCCACACATAAAGTCAGTGTGGTGCGCACACGTGAACTGCCCACACTGCCTGTAGAGGACTCTGTCTGCACTTTCCTGTTTGTCACATCACATTGTTTTCATTGAGTAAAAAAATAACGGAGTAAAGAAAAACTGTAAAAAGATGGTCAGTATGGTGCAAAAACCAAACAAACAGACCTGATGGTTGATGCTCTGAGGCTGTCGCCCACCTGCAGCAGATTGTAGGTGTGCCACATATCCTCCGCTTCCTCAGGTATTAGTGTCACCTGACTGAAGAAACAAAAGACATAAATATTCACTGTTGTGTTGCCTAATTTGCTCATTAACTGTAAAAGCAAGACAAGTCAGTTCACTATTGGGACTACACTCGCCCAGCTATTTTTTATTTATTTATTCAGTTTTATTTTTTAAATTGACTGTATGGAATAATACTGAAATTATGACATCTACTTAATTAAAATGTCATGAATACCATAAAGATTATTTCTTACCCTTATTCAACATCACATTTATTTTATTGATACCTTTTTTATATATTAAATCTGACCTTAATCCAACATCAACATGGATGTTATGAGTCTACTTTATTAGCGAATTTTGTAATGTGTAATGTGGTGTAAAGTTAGCAACACTTCGCGTGCGTGTCTGGAGTGAAATGCATTACTTGAAATATTACTTTTTTGAGAATATTCTCAATTAATAAAATACCTTAGCGCAACAACTAGTTACAAATTGGTCAATAGACGGCACTTCAGTAAAAGGGAAACGCATTTATGGGATGTGGCAATATTGTGTTAGTGAAACAATCATGCCAAGTTTGCCAACAGAGCACTGGGTTAACAGTGACAGCATATGAGGTATTACATGCGCTTTTCAAGTCAGTTCGACAGACAAGTAAGGATTACACTAACGTTATTTAATTCATACCAAAGTACCCAGCTGTTGTCGTACCACCACTGCATTGAGATACTTCCACAGCACTCACAATGCGCACATGATGCCCAAAAGTGGTGTACAGAAAGCACTCACCCGGCATTATCCTTCTCGATGTCTTTTTGAACCAACTTCATGGTCAAAGAGGTTATCTATTCAAAAACAAAATCCATATTTAATCGAGAGTTTTATTCCATTTAATTTTGGTGATGTTTCCGCATCAGCAGTGGCACATTCTGCCACTTTAGAATGAATCAGACGATTCGAACTGTCGCTTTCTGATCGCGTCATTAGCTGAAATATTGCGTCATTACGTCATTTCTATCTTTGGTTACTTCCGTGGGTTGGAAGAACTAATGCGTCGTATTTCATGTATGTTTCGAATGTATTAATAAGTAGTACATTTTATGAAGAATTAGTAATCGGTTTTAATAAACTATATAAAACATCCAACATGAGAAATGTTTTATATCGCTATAATGACAAGGATTAACAGCGTTTCACGTTTATATGGTGAATCTGAGATTACGCATTGATTAATGTGGTTTTAATTTGCTTGTTAACAATTAAATATAGAAAAGATTGACACACAAAATATCCTATTGGCTTTTCGGATCTGCATTTGAAGCGGTCGTCATAAACCGAGAATATCCAATCAGATACGCACTTTAGTGTCTACTCCGCCCCTTCGGCGTTTCCTACAACCGACAACGGTCGTGGTGCTAGTTTTCCTAAGACAACGAACTACTGAAGGGACCATTCGCGGCAATAACATCATTATATGAACTCAGGAATACTATCCGTAGTGTGACTTTTTTAAATAGAGGTTTGTTTTTAAGTTATTGCCGTGTAATTGAATCGGGCGGTTTCCTGGCTCGTCTTGTTCCTGTCTCTGTTAGCCGGCTAATCTCCAGCGAGCGACAAAATGGCTGATTCGGACAAGTTAAACATCGATTCGATCATCCAGCGCCTTTTGGAGGGTAATAAACGTTAAACCTTACTTAATACAAAATGTGCAGTTTTATCGTGTAAAACAATGGTTGTGTGTCTGAAAACGTATATTTTATTTGGGTTCATTTCGTGTTCGTTTCGTCTGCAATCGAAGGTACATGTTGCTGTGTAACGTTAGTATTAGTTGTAACTTAAATACGGAGCACTATTAATCATATTTCAATTTTCATTCGCATTTTTTTTTTTTACCGTAACCCGAACAAAACTTCAGCGCATGCGCAGTGCATTAGTCGTCTCGTACAGAAACGGAACGCCATTAGGAAGGTGCCAAATTTCCCCCCCTTATTATTACCCTTTATTTAATGCTTCTATTCAAAAGGAAATCTTATGTAAGGGAGCAGTGCCTCTGAAAAAAATACATTAACAGTTGATAACAGGAAATAAAATCAATGAACCCTTGCCTGCGTTCTTCAATGTCCAACATTGCCACCATCCTAGTAGTTAAAGAACGAAAGACAGCATTTAGACAGTTATTGCTGTCTGGCTCTTCACTGGTTGGAGGAGGTTAACATTGAGAGCGGAGAAATAAGTGCAGGTCCACTGCTGCCTAAAGCATATGAAATGTGTATATAAAACAAGGCTTATAAAAGTATATGAAAAATGTTATTCGAAAATGTTAATCAGTCAAGTGGATGGTAACAAATGGCAAAGAAGAGCAAAAGTTATAAACGGACTGTTCAAGCCTAAAATGCTCAAGCCTATATAACTATATATTCTAGTACAAAGCTTTGTAGACACAAGATCACAGACGGGTCTAGATATTGAACTTGCTAAATATCTCTCTCATTAGCTCTGCACTCAAGTCACATCTTTGAAAATTCATGCAATGATTTTTGGTAAAGGTTTCGCATCATTACAAGCTGCGGTTAGAAACTCAGATTGCCAGAGAAACAGTCAGTATTAATAAGGTTATATTGAATATTCATATTAGTGTTTTTAAATGAAGCACTGCAAAAATATGAATAAAAAAATTACACAGCATCCAAAAATACCATGCCTGTTAAGTTGATCTAATATTTTGCATTACATTAGTATAGGCCTAGTGTTACACCACATTTGTTTAATATTTTATTTTATTAAGCGGATGAGAGCGCTTATGTTTTATGGCCCTGTTGTCTAGTTTTTGCCATGCAACAGTACACTTCACGACTATGTATAACGCATACAGATATGTGTATTCCTAAAGCTTTTATGAATGCTTTTTTTTTTTTTCTCTCTCTTAATTTTCAGTGAAGGGCTCCCGACCTGGCAAAAATGTTCAGTTAACTGAACAAGAGATTCGTGGACTGTGTCTGAAATCTCGAGAAATCTTCCTTAGTCAGCCGATACTGCTAGAACTGGAGGCACCACTCAAGATTTGTGGTAAATTTCTGATATCCATTATGCTCAGTTTTGTTCTATTAAAAAATAACAACATTTAAAAAAAAAAAAATTAACTGTACTTCCTTCTGCAGGTGATGTCCATGGTCAGTACTATGACCTGCTCAGGCTTTTTGAGTATGGGGGATATCCTCCAGAGAGTAACTACCTGTTTCTGGGAGACTATGTAGACAGAGGCAAGCAGTCACTGGAGACTATCTGCCTGCTGCTTGCCTACAAGGTCAAATATCCAGAGAACTTCTTTCTTCTCAGAGGAAACCATGAATGTGCCTCCATCAACAGGATATATGGATTTTATGATGAATGTAAGTATACTTATAGGGGTTGAGGATAAGGTCATGGTCGGATGGTCTTACTGTGTATGACCATAGTCTATAAAATTGGCTTAGGTTGTACCATTTATATCTATTCAGTATGTTTACCATGGGGTGGGAGGGGGGTATATGGTCTCATCAGAACAGAGGACATTGCGATCTGGTGTTTTCAGTGTTTCAGCATATTCAATCTGGGGGTGATGGAAAATGGAGATGTGAATGTTCTTCTTATATTGCCTAAATATCATCTTTTTCTTTTTCTTTTCATTTGGTACCGTCCCTCAGGGACTACAGACGATTGTTACATGTTTCTCAGAAGACAAAATCCTGATCTTTAAATGAAATGTTTTTCACCTTGAATGTGCATTTTAGCAGCATTGTTTTGGATCTAAAGAACCAAACTATATGCCTGAATGGATGTCTCCATTTTGCAGTCTGAACATTCATGTGTGTTTTTTGTTTTTAACAGGTAAAAGACGGTATAACATCAAGCTTTGGAAGACATTCACAGACTGTTTCAATTGCTTACCAGTCGCTGCTATTGTAGATGAGAAGATTTTTTGCTGTCATGGAGGTAAGTCAAGTTTTCCTGTTTTCTTTATAGGCTGTTACAAAATCATCAAATGCTTGTCTGAAAGGAGTAATTTGGAGAATTTTGGTAAATTATCAGAACAAATATAGAAAATATCTTATTTTCCTGTAAAATGTGCATTTATCCCATGGGCAGGTTTGTGAAATAGAGTCAGGGAATGGTGGACGCGAGGTTCTTGATGTGCTTACAAGTGTGGATGATTTGAAAAGATTTTCTAAATTCCAGTGGATTGATCCTTTACCTAGGTCTTTCTCCAGACCTGCAATCTATGGAACAGATCCGCCGTGTGATGAGGCCCACAGATGTCCCTGACCAGGGTCTGCTGTGTGATCTGCTTTGGGCTGACCCAGATAAAGATGTCATGGGCTGGGGAGAAAATGACCGTGGTGTCTCTTTCACCTTTGGGTCTGATGTTGTGGCCAAGTTCCTCCACAAACATGACATGGACCTCATATGTAGGGCCCACCAGGTAAGTTTATTAAATGTAGTGTCATGGCATTGCGTATATGTATCTGTGTAGCCAATGGCACCCTAACCGTTTTTTTTTTTTTTTTTTTTACATTTTCAGTAAAGATTAATTGGTTTGGTTTGCCTGATAAGCTGTGATAAATGTGGCAAACCAGAAATACATAGTTATAAAATAACATTTTCTTTTTTTATTGTTGCTTCTTTTTTTTTTATTCAGATCGCTTCACAAAATGATTCCCTGTTTTGAAGCACACACAATGGTTAAGATTGCTGATTAGAAGAGTGCAAATGCAGTAAAAACTGAAAACTGCATTAAAAATACCTTTTACAAATCCCGTTGCCACCTCTGGTGCTGACATGGCATTAAAGACTGATTTCATTTTGCTGGTTCAAAACATGAGTCCCAAAAGTTTTCTAAGCTTCATAAAGCAACGTTTTGAAAACGCTCATCACTAGGGATAACATGGCATTTCTGTGCAGCATTTGTGACAATCTTCTGCTCTCTGAACAGGTGGTGGAGGATGGCTACGAGTTCTTCGCTAAGAGGCAGTTAGTCACACTTTTCTCAGCTCCCAACTACTGCGGAGAGTTTGACAACGCAGGTGCAATGATGAGTGTCGATGATACTCTGATGTGCTCATTTCAGGTTTGTATGTTTTCTTTTAGTAGCCACTAGGGTTGTCAGTGGCTCACCTTTGGGCAAAAGTGAAATGTTTCCTATGGAAATTCTGCTATATTTTAACTACATACTGAATTCCATATTGCAATGTAAAAAACATGCATTAGGTTGAATATTTGCAATTTCGATAACAAAGTATTAAAGTTCATTAGGTTTCCTAAAAATCTTGTTATATATTCTACCAGATGAATGGTTTTTAAGGCTCTCTGTTTTTTTTAGATTTTGAAACCAGCGGAGAAGAAGATGCTGTCGTATGGTAGTGCAGGAGGATTTGGGTCTGGGAGACCTGTAACTCCTCCAAGAAACGCAGCCAAGGGCGGCAAAGCAAAGAAATAACATGAACTACTGCAGCATGCCTATACATCCTTTCCATCATTCTACCTCTCCTTCTCCTTTTCTTCAACTCCAAACACCAAATCAGTGCAGGGCTTTTTTTAGCTGTCTCCATCAAGATGAGACTGCTGGGAAACTGAGCGGTCATAATGTGTGCTTGACTGAAATGCCCATATGGAGTGTGTTGATTTTTGTATGTGAAAAAGTATGTATTTGTACAAAAAGGGTTTTGTTTTGAGTTTGTATGTGAGGGATTCTTTTATTTTTCTTCTTCTCTCTCTCTCTTTCTCTTATTGCGCACCTTTTACTGCGTTTTTAGATGTTCTGGTTGATTTCCTTCTAATATATCTTCATGTATTCAGCCATAACGTGATAATCCTTTTTAGGCCATTCATTGGACCTATGTAATGCCCTTCTCTTCAGACCAAGCCTCAGGGTCCAGCTTTTGACCCCCCGCTGTGGGGACGGACTTTTCCATTCCCCTTTAGCTCTAAAGCAATCTGAAAGGAGGTGATTGTGCTCTTGAACATGTGCAAATCACTGCCAGTCTCTTTAATGTGAAACTTCGTCCAAGTGCGTGTCTGTTTACAGTAGTTATTGACGGCATCCTGCACATTTTGTCATATACCTATTTTGATGCATCCTTTTGCTTTTTTCAAACTGCACACTCAGGTAGTATTTAGCCTGGCCTGTGGAAATTTGGTTGTTTTATTTGTCGCTAGCTTGTTTTTCTTTTCTTTTCTTTTTTTAAGATGAAAATCATGTACAGTATGCAAAGAATACCCAGTGTGAATGTCTGCAAAGTGGGTGCCATCGCTGTTTCAGTTTGCACAGAAATGCACTGTTCCTTTTTTTTTTTTGTGGCTGTGTGCCACTTTGTATACTGCAAAGCTCACCACCTTTTCTGTTAAAAGGACTTCTTTCTTTTTTTTTAAAGTAGTCATGAATTTAGCCAATAAAGTGAGAATCTGGTGAAACTTTCTTGCTGTTATTTTCTTTCTATAAATGTTTAGTGTGTCCTACGATAAGTGTCAGACTAGTCATGAAAGGATTTTCAGATTAGGACAGTTCATGCTGATTGGCTATCTTACTCATCATGAAGGTTCAGTACAAGGACATTTACAGTTGATAAGGTTGCATCAAAATGTAACACAATGACATGAAAATTAACAGGTGTCTGTAAACTGTTATTGAAAGCTTATTAATATACATGTGAACGATTTCAATAAGTTTATGGGGAAAAAAAATTGGTTCTAAATCTTCATGTACACATTTATTCAGGCCCCTAAAGTCAGATTTTGTGCTGGATCTTATTTTTTCATAACATCCAATAAACACTGTCTCAAAGTTATTAGGAGCTTCTGTAGGGTGACCGTACGTGTCTAAAACAGACCTAAATAATGTTATTAGTGAGCTCCTGAGCAGTCTGGAGACTGGCGACTCTGGATGCTCCAAAACACATACGCATCAATGTCTTTGTCATACGCAGTTTGTCATGCAGGAGGAACCAAGGCCAATGAGCCAGCGTAAAGTCTGAATGACTCTGAAGTTTTAATTCCAGGGTTATTCTCATCAAAGTCAGTGAGCCAATAAGACTAGCCAGTGTGTTTGACCAGAAGGGTGTAAAATAGCTTAGTTATTTTTTCATTTACACGAGTGAACGTCATTTCTGTCTCTACATTAAGTTGCGCTTTCTGTATCGCAAGTAAGCACACGCACGCTTTCAGTAGTATTTGACAATATTTAACAGCAAAATTCTGGGCGTCTCTGCGTTAATATATGGTGCAGACGCGCGGTTTTTACTTGCATACTGACCTACATGTGACGCTTCCGGTGATATTAACATCTAACTAAATGAGGACATAAATACAGTAGACTACACGAATAACATCTCCAGAACTGATCCGAGAGTTACCTCAAGAACATTTGATCGTTTCATCTAAATCTAAATCAGTAAATCTATCGTCATATAGGCTACTGTAAAGGCAAGCCGTCAAAATAAAAGTTCGGTTTGGACATGGCAGCAGAAATATATTACTGTTGTTCAGTAGAAAGTACATAACAGGCTGCTACAAAAATGATTAAGCAGTGTTTTAAACTGTAAAATAAAATCGCCTTTACTTTTCAACAATAAAATGAAATCTTCATTAATTAAAAGACAAATGTTTTATGCCTTAAAAACGTAAATACACAACATTTTCAGACGGGAAATATTATAAGGCTATTGTAAGAATAAAAAATAATGCACTAGTGTAAAGGTAGCTTAACAGATGTGTAAACTGAAAACTATTTGAACTTTTTTAAAACTAATTTGCACTAATTTATTGTGTTGGATATATTTTTCCGTTCTGTAGCTCAGTAGATGAGGTTTTGAGTCTGTATAAATGTCAACAATCTGGAAATTTGTTTTTGTTTTTTTGAGATAATGTAATTTTGTTAAAACTGATTTCATAAAGTTGGTATTGAGAAAGGTATCGTTCAGGAAAATTATCGAACTCAAGGTATCGGAATCTGAATTTTTTGAACAATCCCCAGCCCTACACAGGTGTAATATGGCAGTTGCCATGACACAAAACTGCGAACTGTACTAAGTTACAGGGTTCTAACAGCAGGAACTTTTAAGCTGGGACAAGAAGTTCTGGGACCAGGGCAGCTGGAAAGTGAGGTCTGTGGTCTCTTTTGCATTTGTGACACAGTTCTCTGGACCCCGTACTGTAATTACAGGGACCTCTGGAATGGCAGTGAGAGGAAATGCAGGGAGTTTTTTATTTAAAAATATGATTGGATGGGGTAGTACATAACCCAGCACCCCAGTTACCAGCTTTGCGTTGTACTCTCAAAGTACTCAGGGAGGCAGCACCTAACTGTCCCTGGGGGACTGCCATATGAAAGTTTGTTTTGGCACTTCATGTTTTTTTCACTTTGACTGAAATGATATTTCATTTTATTCAACAAAAAGAAAATGATTGGCTCTTCTTCTTATGAAAATGTTGTTAGTCCACTGTTAAAATTAGGGCATGATGTGACAGTGCCCAATTAAGTAACATTGTAGGTGTTATGGGCCAAGCTGAAGAGGCTGCCAAAATGATGCATATCCATTCAGGTAGATGGGTGCTCTAGGACTATGGTGTATGGGTTAGGATGGTCCATCCAGTCCAGCAGCTCTATTATGTGGTGAAGCCTGGGGCCTTGAATGCCCATGATTCTCAGGGATAACTCAAGATAAACTGGCCTGGGATGGTCAGGCAAGACCATTTTTAAGATGGTTATATGGTTATATGTATATGTTATATGTTTTCCTGTTGAAATATTTGTACTCTATAATATTATATAAAAAGTGCGTTTGCAGTGGTATACGGGATACCCCGCACCGCATGGGGCCCCACGCCTTTGTGGGCCCCATTGCAGGACATTCCAAAAGGCATTCACTAATCAAACAGAATGTGCATTTGCTTTGAAAATACGCAAGGCGCTGCAGTGAAATCATCTGCCAAACAATTACCACTGTCAAGGTCTAGAAAAGTATATAATATGTTGTCTGAAAGCTCCATCTCCATCATGCGACAATACTTTTTGTACACAAAGAAAAAAGTAATGACCTAAAGGCTGTCCTCACAATAGGTGCCTTCAAAGATGGAGCAGCATCCTCCTTCTGCCTTCTTTTTCTTGAAAGAATATTTCCAGCAGCTAATATGGTCTACTAAAGCTTAATTAATTACATACTTTTTTCATTAATTTAAGAAGCAGTGTACTTGAGTCATGACAAAAACTAGTTTATGTTTGAAAATGACCTTTCATGCAGCTCTAAACGAATAAAAACATCCTACAAAGTTTTAAATCTAAAAGTGCACCGTGTCCAACTGCTCCCCGGGAGCCACAGCAATAGCTGCCCACTGCTCCGGGTGTGTGTTCACAATGTGTGTGTGTGTGTACATATGTGTGTGTGTGTGTGTGTGTGTGTGTGTTTGTTGTTCACTTCTCACTGCCATGCACTTGGATAGGTTAAATGCTGCCAGAGACTCCAAAAAACATATTTTGAACCTTTCATTTCCATTAATAGGGACATTCTGACAGAATTAATTATAGGCTACTTGTAATTAATTGAGAAATATATGGAATAACTTATAAGGCGTTCCAATTTGTCATACTACAGTATTATTTAAGTGAGCTACAATATATTCCAAATTATTTTTAAACAGTTTTCACAGTAGCCCTATTCAAGTATTGTGGAAAATATCTGTAATCTACCCTATAATTATTGTGGAGGTGATTTGATTGATTATTGTGTGTAAATGATTAGGAGACTTCTTGCCCAGGGCCTGTCATTTACCATCAGTACACCTCCAACTCATCCTCCTCCTTCACCTCCTGAGCTTTTGAGGATGAGATTTTTTTGCCTTCCCTCCCTCCTTTTTCTCCTGCCCACTTCCCTTCTAAGTTGCCTTGTCAGAATGAGGATGGAGGGCCGCTTTGTGGTCGGTGGGTGTCAGTTGTGCATGTGGATTTCACAAACTCACCACCTCCGTCCACTTTCTTTCCTAATCTTTGCCATAATCAACATGGTAAATAACAATTGTAAACATACAGTTAACACTGCAGCACCTAAAAAAAAATAGCAAACATCACAATTTATCAGACTACTTATCATACTGCTGTACACAATAAGCATACACCTTCTTTGCTTACTGTTTCCAGCATTCATAATAGTTTATATTTAATGTTACTTTCTTTACACTTAATTCGTTTTATGGATCATAAGAAGTCCAAAGTGCTCTTCTCTATTGCATTTGTTAGGATTATTAGGCTATTATTAGTGGTATTAGTATTATGCCTTCAAACTGTTTGGGCATCAAGAGAACATATGCAGGGACCCCAAACAATAGGATGGTCAAAAATCCCCTTGCCTTTACTCAGCCATACATACACTAGGTGGCGCTATAACACTTGGTCCTCCCTGACCACTTTATGCATATTTTGTGCCCTTAATTCTCTGAATCCTTGAATTAAGCCTTAGGTTGTGTATATATGGGACTCTGGACCATAAAAACCAGTCATAAGTAGCATGGGTATATTTGTAGCAAAAGCCAACAATACACTGTATGGGTCAAAATTTCAGATTTTCTTGTATGCAAAGCATCTTTAGGATATTAAGTAAATTAATATATTTTGTACATTTATTACCGTAATATCACCACTTTGATGATGTGACAAAAAAAAAAAGAAAACACCTTTACGATCTTTGAGGTCCAGGGTCACAAATATGTATATTTTTGGCATTTTGAAAAGCGCTTGCAGATTTTTTTTTACTTATACTGGATGTCTCTGATCCTGCTATTGCAAAGCCACCTTCCTGCAGAAAAATTTCTGAATACATGACTATTACTTAAACGAAGCAGTGTACCAATTTGACTTTGTTTTGTGAGAATTAACAACAAATTGTGGCTTTAATATTCTAATTTGTGTTTTGCTAATACCTCAGGAACTAGAAAGAATCAGAGCAAAATAGAGAGAGAGACTGTTTGTGTGTAAATTGCAACATCTCTCAAAAGACATGTGATAAATTACTTCATATTCAGTAATGGTACACCCTAGCTGCTGAGAAATATAATGCAGAAATTCACCAGCAAATCTATTTATTAATGAAAGCTGTGGGGCATTATTGACAGCAATGTTTCTGTACCAGATTGCTGTTGATTTAAAAAGTTATTTTTTTGTTTTTTGTTTCATCATTTCTTATTCAGATGTAGCTATTTAGATTTATTGTTTATATGATAAATCTTTGTTTAATTAAACACTGCAGAAAAGTGGACCTTGAGGGTCAGAGTTGGGAACTACTACCATATGGTGTCCCATTTGTCATTTTAAAATTCAGAAGTGTGTTAATAGCCACCCGCTCACATTTCTGCCAAGCATACAATGAGACAAGCTCTATGTCAGACTTCTATTACAGTAAAGCACTATGTTTAAAAAAAAAAAAAATATTACTCTGTAATCACTGAAGATGTCAATCGCTTCAGTTGAGTATCACCTCACTGAGTTCTGTACTCTTGTGAAAAGAGTAATGCAACATGAGTAAATAGTCACTTTTCATGATTAGGTCATCATGATTATTTTTCTGCTTAATTGAAGTATTTCTGCTAAGAATATAAATTTGTCCTGTGCAAACATGTCCATCCATGATGAATGCGATTCTGGCTACTTTTTATTATCTTGGTTGTTATTGTGGCAGTTCATACATTAAAGGTCTACGATTGGTGCTACAAATTTTATGTTTCACTGCATTTGAAAATAACATACATTTAACCAAAACAAATGCAGACATGGGATAAAGTCCCATTTGCTTAAGCAACCGTGCTATTTTAACTCGCCTATACAAGTCTTTGAGCTCTTTTATCGTGACTCATGTTTCACTGGACTCGTACTCAAGCAATCCACATCTCATGTGCAATGCTATACCACTTGAGTAACCATGCAAGTTAGAAAAGCAATAAATATGGGGATGGTGATGTTACTCAACACATCGAAATGTGTGTGTTTAGAGGCTATAACATAATATTACACAAAGAACCGTGTATGTATTAATTGATAATCTGAATTGTAATTTAGAATTAGTGTAAAATGGAATAAAAGCTGTGTTTTTAATGCCACTTTCAACAGTAATCTGCAGTGAGTGTATAAGAATTTTGCAAAAATGTAGTTAATAGTTTTTTTTTAACCAATCAGCATAAGACAAGGTCACTTATTCCTCTAGTGATATCTAAAAACACTGTTTCCCAATTGCTGAGAATTTTTTTTTTTCTTCAGACACTTAATGAGTTCTTCAAATTCACTATGTACAAAGCAAAAAGTATAAAAATGTTTGGCTAATTTGAAAGTTGTGAAGCTTGTTACATTCCAGTACTACTCGTTTACTCATTTCACATTGTATAGCTTTGGTGCTATAATGTGGGATTAACCCCACAAAATTAGGGTCATGGCCCTGGGTTAAAAGCAGTTATAAGAACCTTTCAAGCTGACATGTGTGAAACAGCGTTTTACCCAGGGTTAAAACTAATTTTAAAAGCCCCTAACCTGGGGTTAAGCACAGTGTGAAAAGCCCTTTGGAGTCTTATATGAGTCTATGCTTTCTATGATGTAAGAGCAACACGCTCTCGATGATTATAGCAAAGCAGGCGGGTGTGTAGAACCCAATGACATTTAACTCAATATCTCACAGGACAGACTATCCTCTCCCTTGCCCAGCATTCACAGCACAGGGGATTAGCTGTAACCAATCCATCAATCTTACTTTACTCTTTCACACTCCATGAACAGAGTACACTTGATTCTTTATGCATTTCAGTATGTTCCACTTGACTATAAGTTAAAACATAATATCGTATAATCCACTCGGCTCAGAAGGTTGGGAATTATCAAAAATGTTTATTTCAAGAATCAAATATTGTCACTTTGTTCCTGAGATGATCTTGTTGTTAAAATATAATCTCTCTTTCTTTCTACCTTATTTAACATGACCTGGACCCTTTCTGCACAGGCCTCCACATAATTCATTTAATTTGTATTGAGTGAGGACACCATGATCTTTTCTTGTTCCAACTTATACAACTTGACACAGACACATTTAGAGTTGCTTAAGCTGGCGTTCCCTTTTTCTGCTGACTTAGAACAGCTGATACACGTTCTGTCAGGACACAGAGCTGCTTTCATATTTATCATTCTTTAGTTCTTAAGAACTCTTTCAAACAGGAATAGTTTTACACTGTTGTAACTTGTATCTTGCATGTCCAAAGAAGAATTATAGAATTAGTGGCATTGTGAAGGCTGTGGATCAAGGAAAATGCAAGAAAAGTTCAATACATTTGTGACACTATTGGTGTTGAACTAAAACTCTCCAAGTGCCAGATGTCATCTCAAAAATACATAAGATTACTTACCATTTTTAATCCCATTTTATTTTAGAGCTAAATACGGTGTTATTTGTCACAGTGAAAGTTGAGTGCATTGCATTGTGGGATGCAGTATTGAGTTCTGTTAGATAGCTGGACCGGAAGTCATATACCTCATTAGGGAATGGTCCACAAAGATGCAGTTTTCTGTTTATTTAACTAATACAGGTTTCTGTTATGATTTAGGAAACACTGTTGTCATAGGAGACTGTTGCATTCCAGCTTTTTGTAGATGCTTTTATTTATTCCTTTAAAGTGTGTGCCAGTTGGTGCAGTTGTTCACGCATGCCTCCCACTAAAGGCCATATTACAAGCTTCATGTTTATGCATGTGAGAGGAACTCGAGGCTCATGTCTGGTTGGGTGAAAGTAATCTGTTAAACCATGCTTGGTATAGCCTTGCCTTGCTTTCTCGTCAAAATAGGGAAGACTTCAAATACATCAGATAGCTTTCAGGTTATGGCATTTGTATTAACGTTTTTGATTTTTATGGTATGTCAGCATTTGATTGTCCTTCACATTCTCAAAATTCAGACAAACCCTTTGAATTTGAGCATTTTCCCCCAAATTATTTAAATATTAAACCACAATTAGTTGCAATGTAAAATGACGTAAGCTAAAACTTCTTGTTTTCTGAAAAACTAATCAAATTTAATGAGTTTCTGCCAAGTAAACTTTCTTGGAAAACTTACTTTTCCAAATGTTTACTAGGCCATTGGTTTGATTATGACCAAATTTTGCAAATAGCATCCAGTGACAGTTTTAGCAAAAATGTTTTGTGGAGATTTTTTTTACCTATGGGGTCATTACAACTGAAAATCCTGCAACTGTCTATCTATGCTTCATGTTTAATTCAATATATAATTTAATCACCATTCATTAGGTCATCACCAAACTCAGGTCTAGACTACAGTGGCCAAGAGGGAACATGTTCGGTTTACTTAATTTCATCATGGCCATGACTTATTGCGATAATATTTCGTGGCCATGAGAGGTTAATTTGTGAGAATGCCATATTAACTCCTGGACATGTAATGTTATGGCCACAAGATTATTTTGTTGATGTCAGGACATCCTTGTGGCCTCGAGATGCTATGTTGAGGGCAACCACTTGAGGGGAAAACATATTTTCTTGTGGCTACGAGTTTAACGGGTAAACAAACCAACGTAACCAAACTAATCCTTTGGATAAAACTGAGCATGTCCCCTTAGGAGTAACAAACAGAAGAACATGGGACATATACAGAGTCAAGACAGATGAGCACATGGCAAAGAATCACCAAGCCATATGCTCAAACTGAAAAAGGTTAAAAGCAAGTTAAAGCAAAACTAGCCAAACATTTACAACAAAGATCCACATGTTGGGATGAGTGTTGGGATCCAGCAACAGGTCCTCAGCTATATTTCCTCCAGTCTGTCGCTTATTCACTTTACTTTTGGTGTGAAAGGGCTTTTACATTTTTATATTAAAAAACAAAAACCAAGCCCTGCCCAGATTTAAGTAATGGATTACTTTCCATAAAAAGTAATGTAATGAGTTGTGGCAGTACTTAAAAAAAAATAACTGGTGAGTATGCAGTATTAAATTACCTTGTCAACAGCGTGTTAACTAAAATCACAAAAGACTGAATGCGCATGGAGATTAAATCGAGACAGAAGTCAAAAAACATTCAGGTGAGGTAACAGACAAGTAAGCATAGAGTCTGTTTTCAAACACAACAGAGGACAGTCAGACCACATCACACACAGAAGCAAACCAAAGCATAGGACTGATAAAAGAGTGCACGGCATGGAAACTGAATACCACAAGAACAAGATGTTCAACATAGCAGCGGAAGTGTAAAGGCGTCTTGTGTGCATCATAAATGGGAGGTCCATTAATGATTCATTAATTAACTTACGCATATTTAAGAAATCATGGTTGAAGTAAATGGGTTTGTTACTGCAAAACTCCTAAAACAGGCAACTCTGCTCCTGGTCCACCTTTTGCAGAATTAATTTCCAATCCTGTTCCAACACACCTGCCAGTTATCTTTTTAAGTTATCCTGAACACCTTGATTAGCTAACTGAATCACTTCACACTACAGGATGGTCACGTCCTGAAACCTTGTTTGGGAATGCATTTTAAAAAACTTCAGAGGATGCGCATCAAGAAGTTAGTTCTTAGAGAGAAGCATGTTAGCTAGCTATAATGCAGTCTGCTGTGACCAATCCAGGCTCACTGGAAAAAAAACGTGCCCATGGTGAAATTATATTTTGTGGCATCTTGCACAATTCACAACAATTTCAAGGTGAAAAAGGAGCATAAGAAGCACATCAGATTGAACCACTGATGATGGACAGACTATTTTGACAATGCCTTTCATACCTTTCTGGTCAGTGTTCATTACTGGACAGTCAAAATCCTCCCGGTTTTCACCCAAAATACCTTAAAAGCTTTAAAACAATAGGGGTAAGTGATGGATGACTACTTTTAATTTTGGGGTGGAGTAACCCTTTAAGTACTTAGTCATGGATACTACTGGAAAATACCTGTTGTTGCACTACACCATTTTCTAGTTTCTAATCAGATCATACTGCTAAGAGAGATCAGAAAAGGATCATAGGAAATCATTGTGTTCTTGTTCATGCCAAACCAATGTGTGGATGTCAGTGCGACACTTTAAGCCTCCCATGTAACCACACTCCCCTAATGCTTGTTCCAAATTAACCTTCCAGCACTCCTCTCGCTGCCCCCTCCCATCAGAGGCCACTTGGCCCATCACTCACTTTAGCTCTCTCACCTTCTCCACTCTCCTTATTCCACTGACCATGCATGTTCCAAAAACAGATCAACTTTTCATTTCAGTGCTACCCCCTATGTATGCTACTGCCTCATGCTCCTTGCCCACCAAATAACCCCCCACATCCTCAAGTCTGAGATGCCGAAGACGTTCAACCCCTCGCCTATAACTCAGCCCTGCAGAGCCATACGCAACTGATTGGAATTTTGGGGTGTGGCGAAGGGCAACTTTGACCAATAGGGAGGCTGGCAGCAGTATAAAACACTGCACATGTGTGAATTTATTCGCTCTTTCTATCAGTCCATCACTCCTGTGAGGAGGGGGTCCAAGTAACGGGGGGCAATTTTTTTTATACAGAGAGCAACAAGAGCAATCAATAAAAGGCACGGATAGACCGGTTTAACTAAGCTTTTGCCACTCTTGAAGATCCTTCACCCCTGACAGGATGGAGGACGCCCATATCAAGACCTCGGCCGAATGTCTGGCCCACTTCGCGGTTAGCGAAACCACAGGTCTTTCCCCGGATCAGGTCAAGAAGAACCTGGCTAAGTACGGCTACAATGGTGAGATTCATGAGATGTCTTGAAGACGCATGCAGGGTTTAACAGAAAGACCACCAAACACTCTGAATGGTGGAAATGTCTGTTCTAAGGAAGGCACCAAGATAGGTTTACAATAGTGCTTTTGGGTTAAACTTTTAAATCATGAAAACAGTAGATGCAATTGCATAGATGGTTTAGGCCTTTCTTAAATGTTCAGACTCTTCAGTGGGATTTCAAGAGACACCAACAGGTTGTGGTGCAGAAGCTGGGATTGAAAATAGACTTTGGCAGAGGGGGAGAAGGGAAGAAAGACAGGTGATGGCACAGTGGCCTTGCTTGGTTATTTGAGAGGTCTTATTAGATTAGCAGTATTTCAGGCAGATGGGGGAGGGAGATTCTTAGGTTCTGGCTCAAGTCGGCCTGGATAATGTACAAATGATGTACAAAACAGGCCCTCTTGTAAAGAGAGAGTCTACCACACACAATCAAATATAATGAGCCCAAGTGTTGGAAAACTTTCCTGAATGTTGAAGCTGGGACTATACATGGCAGTATTGATTGTAAAAAAAAATTTCAATTCACAATTGATACAGTTCAAAATATCTTTATAGCTGTTTCTTTGTGAGAATTGACGTTTTTTAAGTAATGCTTTCAGTAACTCATCTGCAAAGTTCATAAAATGTCTCAACTTCCTTTTTTCCTACATACATACATTGAAAATATTATAGGTAGAGTGAAAGATTGGCCAGGGTAACGTTGTTGTGCTGTCTTGAATTTTGGTCAGTTGTTCACTTTTGTTCTTTCTTTTTTCTTTCTCTTGTCTCTGTCTAAACTTTGTTTCTCAGAGCTGCCAGCTGAGGAGGGTAAGTGCAGACATGTTGTTAAAAAAGTGACATCATTAGAAACATATCAAGTCTATATCCACCAGCAACTGTGATATCAATAGAATCCTAAAATCTAGTGAGAATTAAAACAAATTCCCATTCCTTTTAGGAAAATCCATCTGGGAGCTGATCATTGAGCAGTTTGAAGATCTGTTGGTCAGAATTTTGCTGCTTGCTGCCTGCATCTCTTTCGTAAGTTACTGATAAATGGACAGTCCTGAAAACCACAGAGAAAAATCAATAACCATGTTTCAGGTGTACATCTAAATTTGAACTAAATTTAAATATATATATTTTCATTTAGCATAAAGTGAACACTGATTGGATGTAAATCATGTATAGAATCATATTTTCAAACAAGTTCCCAAAACGGAGACCCTGTGTATGTGTAAATCTAATGAAACACTTCATGTGATTTGATCAGATCTGTAAGCATATACATATAGCATGTCACATAATTTTAAACATACCCTTTGAACTTTAGTGGTGTGTCGTGTGAACAGCTGTTGTGACAGTATAGGTTGCCATACTGCGCTTCATGATGTAACATACACTATGACCATCTATGGTGTTATGCAATAAGGTACACATGCAAATTTGCCATTTATTTTAGCGTTATGTTTATGCGCAAAGGTCTACATAGTACTAAGAGCAGTACAGCCTCAGCATTACGATATGTTGGCAGTATTACCCACTGCAATGTGGAATCTAATGGCATCATACAGGGTTGATTGATCTTAATTTATAGTGTCAGGAAGCCATGGTGGTGTTATTTATCTCACAGCTTTCTATGCAGGAAAGACTCTGTAAGGTGGATGTTTAGGGGGTTCAGCGTGTATTGGGAGGTTAAAGGTGAACATGGGGGGTATTAATGTCTGGCCCCCTCCACACTCTGCCTCAACCAGCTGTTCCAATAGCCTTAGAAGGAAAATATTAAGGGGCTCAGAAGATGTGTGTGAGGGAGAAGGGGTTATTTTAAGAAGGACTCAAATTGAAGACAGAAACTCTATCCTTTTGAAAGGTCAGGAGAGATGCATGAGAGAAAGCACAGCGAGAGTAGCTATAACAGCAGGTCTGTTGTGCAACAATATTGTGAAATAATGTTTTGACTGGTTTTTATGTATGTATGCATTGCACAAGAGATTAAATGAAGCAACCAGATCAATATCATCATGAATTACAGCAGTAATATATAGGGTGGGCCCAATTAGCATCTAAGACGTCCATTGATCAATCAATAAAAAAAAAGTTATCTAAAAGCTTGACTATTTGGCTATATTAGGATTTTAATCCTGATTACTTTGTCTTTTCTCTCATAAAACACTATGATAACATTTTAGTACTAAAATTTTATACTAAAAATTTAGTAAAACTGTGGACTGAAGTACAAAACTCTGTATCGAAGTAAATTTTTTCATATCTTTCATGGATGATTTAAGAATCTTATCAAAGTCACAGGATATCCAAATATATCATAAATAAGATATTCAAAAGCTGGAGTATGACATCCTGAATGGAATGAAGTGCATTACCTTGCTGGTCTCTAATGTCCTTCTTCGTTTGCTTTTAGGTCTTGGCCTGGTTTGAAGAAGGCGAAGAGACCGTCACTGCCTTTGTTGAGCCTTTTGTCATTTTGCTCATTCTCATTGCCAACGCTGTTGTTGGTGTGTGGCAGGTAATGCACAGATACACAGATAACACCAAATACACAGATATAGACATTTACATAAAGTAAATTAAGAGAATCACTAACTCACTTCTGTTTATGTAAACCAAGCCAATGTCTTTCTGTCATTCAGGAGCGTAATGCTGAGAGCGCCATTGAGGCTCTGAAGGAGTATGAGCCTGAGATGGGTAAGGTCTACCGTTCTGACAGAAAGAGCGTCCAGAGGATCAAGGCCAGAGAGATTGTCCCTGGTGATGTTGTGGAGGTGTCTGGTATGTCTTTTTCTATTAATTTTTGAATAGCTTATAGAAATACGTATTAGTTTTTAATAAACTTAGTATTCAGTGCACAGTTTGCAGATTTTCTGTATGTGAAGGACGCAGATTGTGACCTAGTTTTTTTTTTTTTTTTTTTTTTTGTGCAGTACACTACATAACACATTGCATAGAATACTATACTCATAAGCTTTGGTCCATAACTAGATATATTTTGTCATTTTTGTTCATGAACCACTAGTGTTTTGCTACACTGCTAACTCTTTCCTCATTCTTTCCCTAGTTGGTGATAAAGTTCCTGCTGACATCAGGATCACTGCCATCCGTTCCACCACCCTTCGTGTTGACCAGTCCATCCTGACTGGTTAGTGCTTTTAACAGTGTTTACATCTACTCTCTACTCTTACAATGAAAATTAAAATGGGTCCACTTGTAAAAATCTGTTAGAATATTCAAATTATACAAATGCTGCAAACAGCAGTGGCTTCTTTTTAATGAAGTGCTTCTCATTAAGAAGCTTCTCTTTTCTTCAGTGCACATTTATTGTGTTTAAAACTTTTCTGTAATTGTATATAAATATGGTTAACTCTTTGTACAGGTGAGTCCGTCAGTGTGATCAAGCACACCGACCCTGTCCCCGACCCTAGAGCTGTCAATCAGGACAAAAAGAACATGCTTTTCTCTGTAAGTTTTCATCCACACACTCCAACTACTCATCAATTGCTTTCTACTCATACCTCAATACAAACAAATTTCTGGGAAAAAAATGCTTTCAGATAACGATAGCTCTAATCTCTAACCCTAACCATTAACCCAAACTCAAACCTGTCAACCAAACTGTTTCTTCTGCACCTGTAGGGCACAAATATTGCTGCTGGCAAGGCTATTGGTGTTGCTATTGCTACTGGTGTATCCACTGAGATTGGTAAGATCCGTGACCAGATGGCCGCCACCGAGCAGGAGAAGACCCCCCTGCAGCAGAAACTGGATGAGTTTGGTGAGCAGCTCTCTAAGGTTATCTCTCTGATCTGCGTCGCTGTCTGGATGATCAACATCGGCCACTTCAATGACCCCGTCCATGGTGGATCCTGGATCCGTGGCGCTGTCTACTACTTCAAGATCGCTGTTGCTCTGGCTGTAGCTGCTATCCCCGAGGGTGAGCATGATAACATGTGCAACACATCTCCCTAAGTGAATTATGTAATTCCCACTTCACACCACATTATCTCCAGAACAGGATAAAAAGCTTGACCTTGAGTCTAAAGCATAGTTACTGTATCTAAACCTTTTGAGATTTTCAATATTATTAAAAGATATTAATTCAACTGTAAACTCTACTCTCATTAGGTCTGCCTGCTGTCATCACTACCTGTCTGGCTCTTGGTACCAGACGTATGGCCAAGAAAAATGCCATTGTCCGTTCTCTGCCCTCTGTGGAGACCCTGGGCTGCACTTCCGTCATCTGCTCCGACAAGACTGGCACCCTGACCACCAATCAGATGTGTGTGACCAAAGTAAGTGTTCAGCTATCTTTCTGAACATGGGTACTGTATATGTATTGTGTATGTATACATTTATATATAATAATGTCATACTTTTACTAATAAAATTGTGTTTTATCACAGATGTTTATCATTGATAGAGTTGATGGTGATCACGTTGAACTTGACAGCTTTGATATCTCTGGCTCCAAGTATACACCAGAGGGTGAGGTGTAAGTACACAATATTACACTTCCCCTAAAATGCTCCTTATATTATCAGACTAACAGCATGTTAAAGTCACAAATGTAATCTGAGTGGTATCTTTCTTTTAGCACAAAGTTGGGTGCTCGTGTTGACTGCGGCCAGTATGACGGTTTAGTTGAGTTGGCTACCATCTGCGCCCTCTGCAATGATTCCTCCCTTGACTACAATGAGGTGAGAGATACACACTCTTTCATACCTTATTATTTTGTTCTCTTTTCTATGTTTGTCTGAAGGCAAACTATCCTCTACCTCTGTGTAACAGTCCAAAAAGATCTATGAGAAGGTCGGCGAGGCCACTGAAACTGCTTTGTGCTGCTTGGTTGAGAAGATGAACGTTTTTAAGTCCAATGTCAACAACCTGTCCAAGATTGAGAGAGCAAATGCCTGTTGTAGTGTAAGTAGAGATGTAAACATTCTTAAAACATCAGTTATTGAGCTTGACACTGATAGCTCTGTAACTCAATTTTGTTTCTGTTTTTATCCTGTGTAGGTTGTGAAGCAGCTCATGAAGAAGAACTTCACTCTGGAGTTCTCCCGTGATAGGAAATCCATGTCTGTGTACTGTACCCCTACCAAGGGTGATGCAGGCAGCAAAATGTTTGTGAAGGTATGTGTACCACTCAAACAGATACTGCGGTTTCTTTGAGGTTCCTTGCGGGTATCATATATTATATATGTACATGTTATCTACAGTAGTGCATCACTGTACCATGGTACTGTCTTCAGCAAAATGCGATCTTTAACAAAATAAAAAATGCATTAAATGTCTCCTCATTTTGTTAATGTAGGGCGCTCCAGAGGGTGTGATTGACAGGTGTTCCTATGTACGTGTTGGTTCTACTCGGGTACCCCTGACTGGCCCTGTAAAAGATAAGATCATGTCCGTCATCAAGGAGTGGGGTACTGGCCGTGACACTCTGCGTTGCCTGGCACTTGCCACCCGAGACCATCCCCTGAAGGTTGAAGAAATGAACCTTGAGGACTCTACTAAATTTGCAGACTATGAGGTGAATATGAAAAACATCTATTTTATCATGTTTGCCTGGTAAAGCTTATTGCCCAGCAATACCTACTAATGAAACTAGCTAGTAAGGCTGCCAGCCCATTCTAGAGAGCTGCTATACATTCTGCATCGGACACTTTGAATGTGGGTGCTCAACTTTTTTCTAGTTGAATATATTTGGCCAGAATCTCACGTAAAAAATTGTGCTATTATTCACAGGCTATATAAGAAAAAGTTAGGACTAGACGGCAAATGTTAGACTAAATGCTGCACTCCAACCACAGTGGTTTGCCTTCACTACTCTCTTCTTGAGTAAAGAAAATGCTGTACTCACTCAACACAAAAACTGTATCCAAACAATCACAATTATAATATCAAAAATATAATAGCTACAAAATTGGCCCGCACGCTATACAGCATCCATAATGGATAAGGTTTAATGAATGCTTAGCTACATTAAATCTTTTTCTTCTTACTTTCCTGTCTTATTCAGACTGACTTGACCTTTGTTGGCTGTGTTGGTATGCTGGATCCCCCCCGTAAAGAGGTTACTGGCTCCATTGAACTGTGCAGGGCTGCTGGCATTCGTGTTATCATGATCACTGGTATGCTTTTTATCCATCCTTTCATCAGTCCTTTCCCTCAACCTTTTAATCTTTTATTGACACCTGTCCACAAAAACCCTAAGGTGACAACAAGGGCACAGCTGTGGCCATCTGCCGTCGTATTGGCATCTTTGGTGAGGATGAGGACGTAACTGGCAAGGCTTACACCGGTCGCGAGTTTGATGACCTGCCCCATGGTGTACAGGGTGAAGCTGTTTGTAAGGCATGCTGCTTTGCCCGTGTTGAGCCCTCCCACAAGTCTAAGATTGTTGAGTTCCTGCAGGGCTACGATGAGATTACTGCTATGGTGAGACATGTGTACACTTAAACAAGATGGTATCACATGAAACCCTGCATTTAAAATGATATAGTAATGCTATTATCTTTCCTTCAGACTGGTGATGGTGTCAATGATGCCCCTGCCTTGAAGAAGGCAGAAATTGGCATTGCCATGGGCTCTGGCACTGCCGTTGCCAAGTCAGCCTCTGAGATGGTCCTGGCCGATGACAACTTCTCTTCTATTGTGGCTGCCGTTGAGGAAGGCAGAGCCATTTACAACAACATGAAGCAGTTTATCCGTTACCTGATTTCTTCCAATGTTGGAGAGGTCGTCTGGTGAGAATCCATGGCCTTGTTTAATGTACGTTTATTGTACTCATGTACAGCTTGACATTCTTGTTGTCTCTTCTTTTCTCATAGTATTTTCCTGACTGCTGCCCTCGGCCTACCTGAGGCTCTGATCCCAGTCCAGCTGCTGTGGGTGAACTTGGTGACTGATGGTCTGCCCGCCACTGCCCTGGGCTTCAACCCCCCTGATCTTGATATCATGGGCAAGCCTCCCCGCTCTGCCAAAGAGCCCCTGATCTCTGGCTGGCTGTTCTTCAGATACATGGCCATTGGTGGTTGGTATCCTTGTTGCTTCTGTCAGCTAACTCAAGTTCTCCACGTGAGTTTTAGTGTTGGTCTAATGAACTGACTGTTCCCAGGGTATGTGGGTGCTGCTACCGTGGCTGGTGCTGCCTACTGGTTCCTTTATGACGAGGAGGGTCCTGGAATCACCTACTACCAGCTGGTGAGCAATATATCCATTATATTATTATTTATTATTGACTTTATCACAAATGGAAAGCGAGTTATATCCGTTCACGCCTACTAAATTCTCTATTTGCTGTAGTCTCACTTCATGCAGTGCCACGAGGAGAATGAGGACTTCACTGGCATCGAATGTGAGGTGTTTGAGGCTGCTCCACCCATGACCATGGCCCTGTCTGTCCTGGTCACAATTGAGATGTTCAACGCTCTCAACAGGTGACGTCTTATCTTAACTAGATTTTGTCATGAATGAGTTCATCTTGAAGTTGCAGCTCTTGTTACTTACCAGCTATATTCCATAATCTAGTGAGCCTCCTTGCTAATCTAAAATCTAAGGCAGTATGTCAACCAGAACTGAACCAAACATTTCACTACTGCAACTTTCTTAACAGTAACCAATATGTATCACTAAAAGAGTGCTTTTTAAAATATATGTACAATGTAATTACAATTTCCCTTGACTCAGTCTAGCATCTTGAATATTTTTTTTTTACATCTCTTTGGAAGAGACAATGCATCACAGCACCAATCAACAATACCAATCTCTGAGGCCACTACAACACACCACCTAGAAATTAGCAATCTAATTTGGTAACACTTTATTTCGATAATCCACTTTAGACATTCTACTAACAGTAAGTAACTTTGCAACAACATTTCAACTATCAGTCCACAACCTAACAACATCCTGACTATGAAAAACTCTATGCAAGTATATGTCAACTTATTCTACTAACCCTAGACCTAGATATAGTAGACATGTAGTTTCAAATTAAAGATAATTAGTTGACATGTAGTTACAATGTTATTTATAGTTCGTAGAATGTCTAAAGTGGACTATCAAAATTAAGTGTAACGTATCATTTTTCGAAGAAAAAAACAAAACAGTTTTTAAAAGTAAAATTACTTCTAAACTAAACTACGATTCCAAGTGATGAGAGGGGACACATGCCATTGACAGGTGTAACTGAAGCCAGTGATACCACACAATATTGTCGGGCAATGCAAGTGAGCAAATTTTACTCTCACTCTGATGGAGGCCATAAGTGTTTTTCTCTGTGTTTCTCTGTATTTCTCAATAGCTTGTCTGAGAATCAGTCCTTGTTGCGCATGCCTCCATGGAGCAATTGCTGGCTAGCGGCTGCCATGACCCTCTCCATGTCCCTCCACTTCATGATCATCTATGTGGACCCCCTGCCCGTACGTCTCTCATCTTTATTTCATTCTGTTCTTTATTTTTGACTGTATCTCTTACACTGGCCACATCTTTCCTTTTCCCATTACAGATGATTTTCAAACTAACTCACTTGAACCCAGAGCAGTGGATGGTGGTACTGAAACTTTCTTTCCCCGTCATCCTCATTGATGAGGTGCTGAAGTTTGTAGCCCGCAACTACCTGGAGCGTAAGTTTTCAATTATGTAAATATGCATGTATTGGACATAATACATAATTATAAAATAACATGGCTTTAAGTAAACATTTTACATCAAACTACATTCATACTTATATTCTATTAAAAACTTGCTGACTTGTTTCTATGAATGAAAATTAATATAATTTCTCCCTAAACTTCAATTTTTCTTCTTCTTCATATCACTTTGTTTGTACTAAAAAGTAACTTTTAATTCCAAACTGTTCCTTCCTTTCTCTTATCTCTCACACTCATTTCATTTATTTCACACTAACCTACTATATTCATTTCTAGCCTAAACAGCCCTCACCTCCCAGTTTTCAAGTAACAGAAGCAAGGTATCCAATAATAGCCGTGCTGTACCTGTCTTTATGGATGTCTACATGTCTTTATCCTTTGCATGTTTACTGTTTTGATTGTCTGTGATTCAGCCATGCATGCATGGAGCTCCAGTAAAACTTTTTACATGTCTTTTTGTATTGTCAGCCCAATAGAAAAACTGGTTAATTTCTACTAATAAAGACATTTTATTTTATATGATATAATCTAACTTCTTGCTAAAGTGCATGGTAAATATTTATTGCGGATAGAAAATGTGCAGCCCTTAACATAACCCTAAAATCTGATTAACTAATTAAGGATGAACCATTAAGGATGATCCAGGAATGTCCTGTTCGGGTTTCTTGGAGTTTCAAGATACAGTGTTGTGAATTAATACATATTACAATACTATGTATTGTAATTTAAGGGAATGTGAATGTTAGCTTCCAATAAAGATGAAACGGTTACTTAAGCAGATGGAATTGTGGACATACTCATATAAATTTGACTTTAAAAAAATTTGCTATTTTTCTTTTTTGTATATTTTGCAATGAAAAAATAATATGATGTTTTGCCAAATATCGAAATATTTTATAGTATTGTATATTGCAAGTGTTATATAGTGTGCATTAAGATACATGGTGTAGTGGATGTTACCCAGCCTTGCTGATACCCAAAACAGGGTTTGAAAAAATCATGTTTAGTGCTGCTGATTTTTATGCTCAGTGTTCTTATGTTTATTAAAACTCCTCATTTTGTGATTCCCAGCTAAAGCATGAAATATAGAGACAACAACGTGGGAGTGAAAAAGAGATAAAGAAGAAGAGAACAACAAGAGAATGAATGAGGAAAAATGGGAGAAGAGAGTATTTACAGAAGCTCTCATGAGCCCATCTGCAGAATGGAGAGCACAAAATCTTTGGAAAATAATAAATAAAAAAAAATGACAGAAAAATACTAAGTTTAGTGACAGAGATGAATATATAGGTCAGCCCTTCCAAATTAGTGTTTGAATGCTGAATTGTTTTATTCCTAAATGGACTAATAAGTGTATTAAACATTTTTTGTTAAAGTTGTATACCATTCCACAGTCTCCATTTTATTTCTCTTCAATCTATCTCTACATATACAGTCTCATACAGTTTTTGGTTTTTAATTCCATTCCTTAATTACCTACTAGAGCAATTCATCTAATGAGGTCATGAATACAACAATTGCTTGTTAATCAATAAAAGTAATTTAATTTAATTTAATATGACTTTAATGTGCCTCAAATGGATTTACATGCCATTGCTTCATTGGTGAAGTAAAGCTATTGCATTAACAAAAATGTAACACATTTACCTGTTAACTTGAATCCTATTTTTGGCCTCAAGAAATGGCTTAATAAAATGAAAATGGATGTAGTTCATGCAGTGGCGGTTCTAGACACATTTTACTAGGGGGGCCAAGAAGGGGCCAGTGTTTAACCAGAGGGGCACATTAAAAAATGAAAACAAATGATATTTAAAGACTATAAAGTTTATTTTACTTTAAAATCATACAAACATTTATTTTGTACAAGAGTAAGTGTAGGTGCAAAAGAGGTAGGGCCAGAAAAAATGATAAGGGTAACAAAGATTAACAAATACAATAACAAATATAAAAGTGTTACCAAGTTTTTAAACATCTCGAGACCAGCCATTTCCAAACTTGATTTCATTATCAGTGTAAAAAAAAAAACCTAAAGTAACATGGTTCTGTGCAAGAACAACAAGTCACTCACGAGATGAAATTGTTTTGCTTACCTTCGACTCTTGCAACAGAAGAAAGTAATCAGGGCTCTCAAGTTTTTGCAAAAGTTTGGAGTGAGATGTGATCTTCTATAGGGGAGGAGCAACAAAATATTTGCACAGCAGCCCCTCTGGCCCACCCAATTCTCTGAAGTTATTGCTGGCAGTTTTTTATTTTACTTATTGTTCATAAATGATCAGCACAAATATGAATTAGAACAACTGGTAAATCTGACAAGAGACAAATTCATCGAAATAAAATAAATAGCTTTATATATTTCAAAAATACAAATGTATCATAAAAAACAGATACATTTAGTGCCAAAAGACCCAACCGAACAACTGAGCCAACATAATTTACATGCACACTATACACATATAGTAAGATTGCAGAATCTGAAACTTTAGTAAAAATTTAGTACGAATGTGGCAATATTTCCCAGCAGCAACTCACACTATCTTCGATCACAGGCAACTGATTTTGTCCAGGAATCATAAAATTAAGTAAAACACATAAATAAATAATGAATGGATTACCTACCGCATTCGTCATTATTGCTCTTTCAAATTCCACTCCATGTGTGCGTGCGTGCACCCATGTTGCCTAGTAACGAACGTGCTGGCAAGAACTTAACATTGTATGCTTGCGCCTCGTCTATTAATTGTATATACAAGTCATAATTATCTCTAACTTTTCAGCGTGAGAAATATTAGGTGTGGTGTGAAAGCGTGTGAACTGGTTGAAATGCGTGAGACTTGAGAGCCCTGAATTAATCGTAGCTCCACTAACCAAAAGTGGTTCCAGCTGTAGCTGCGCTCTCATTCACCGAGCAGCACCACCACAGTGTTCTTCTTCTTCTTCTTTGTTTTAATGGCGGTTGGCATCCAACGTTAAGGCCCATTACTGCCACCTACTTTACTGGAGTGTGGAACTGAATCCGCTACACTGTAAAAAAAATCACTGTCAATATTGAAAAATTCAAGACAACACATTGCATTCAGATTTTCATGTTTTCCCAACGAGATATCCCCAGGGTTAAATGAACACTCCCAAGTGTCCACACTATAGAGTGTTAAAACACTGAAGCAGTGTTAAAGTTAATGAGAAAATTAAGTGATTAATTAAGTGATGATTGATCATTATTGAAGACACCTCATGTTAAAAAGCAGAATCGTCAAAGAAGAAAATCATTATTTCTGTGTCACCATTTTAGTGTTCAGTGTTTACTTTAGTTGGCCTCTTATATGTACCTTATACTGCCCACAATAAAAGGCCACCCTGGAATGTGCAGTTTTATCTCACAGCAAAATGCCACAGAGGCCACAAGCATTGAGGGAGCGTGCAATTGGCATGCTGACAGCAGGAATGTCTCCAAAGGCGTTTCTCCCAGCCTGGTTCATTACTCAAAACCGCAATCATGGGTAAGACTGCCGACCTGACTGCTGTCCAGAAGGCCATCA
>JAUMHQ010000069.1:5908186-5933164 GCA_032361165.1 Enteromius paludinosus
GATTTCTATAAGAAGTAGGAAACGATGGTGTTTGAGACTCACAGTATGTTATGTCCATGTACTGAACTGTTATTATTACACCATGCCAAGGTAAATTCAGTTTTCCATTCTATGGCACCTTTAATTAATAAAACATAGCTTACTTACAGGTTGTGAGTCAGAAGCACCAGACTGTTCATGCTAAGTTGATATTGCCCCACTTTATAACCTCTGTGCACAGTCAGGATAGGCTGCTCTGCAGGTTAATCAGTCCTCTGTAAATGTGCTGAACACATTCTAACATTTGTGTTGAGCTGTTCTGGAACAGTGTTGCAAATACAACTTAACCACTGATTTCTAGTTGGTGGCTCTTTTGGAAGCACAAACAAAGTTTTACTTTCACAATGAAACGCGGTGTCTCCAGAACATGGCACCTGCAAGAACACTACATCGAGAATAATTGTTCTGCATTCCTTATTTTTTTTCGCATAACATTTTGGGCGGTGTTATGACAATAAACCCACTCTGTGATGTAGAGAAGTGGGGGTGTGTTAAAACAAGCTGTTTTGGGGGGGTGGACAAGTCATAACTTTTATAAAGAATATCTTGTTGGTATTAAATCTCATCTATGCACTAACAGCTTATAACACTTCCAAGAAAAACTTGAAAATGTATCATATGACCCTTAAAAAAAACAATGCAACAAATATATCTGGCCTGATGAGACTATATATAATACACATGGGGCTGTTGTATTCTTTCACCTGATTGCATGAAGAACATTCTATGGCAGGGTTTCTCAAATCTTACCCTGGAGGTCCAATGCACTGCAGAGTTTAGCTCTAACCCTAGCTAAGCTCTGCAGTGCATTGGACTTCCAGGGTAAGATTTGAGAAACCATGTTCTAAAGCATCGTGACCTTATCACCATCTCAGGTGTGCATTATTTTTTGAATAATTAAAAGGTCTGTAGTCAATTATTCCGTGCATGAGATGCTATTGGACTTTTATAGAGGTCAGTAAGATCTTTTGCTAAGTTGCCTGTTAAAGTGTATAATGTTGCCTCCATCCCCCAGAGAACGCTATCGGCATAGAGATGAGGCCAGTTCACCTACTTCAGACAGACACAGGAAACACATTCGCAATCGCTCAGGCAGTCGAGAGAGAAAGCGTCGACGTGTGGAGGAGGAGAAAGAGAGGAGAACAGACAGCGCCTCAAGCAGTCGAGAGAGATCGTTGAGCTACAGCAGGACTAGAGATGCAGAGGAGACGTCCACTGACAGACACGAGGAGGAGAAAGGAGAGGAGGAGTTACTCAAACCTGCCTGGATCCGCTGTACACATGCTGAGAACTACTACTCCAATGATCCCATGGACCAAGTGGTAGCTACAGCAATCAACACAGACTGCAGACAGGCAGAAAATCCTGACATTAGGACAGATTTACCACAAAATTTTACTCTCCTTTAAAGTAGTAGTAATAGTTTTGTACTAAATATTGCAAAGTTGTCATACTCCAAAGCTCCGTTTCTCACCTTCCATGTGTTTTCATTCATCTGTAGGGTGATTCTACAGTTGTAGGAACCAGTAAGTTGAGAGATCTTTATGAGCGCTTTGAGGATGAGCTTGGTCGGAGGCAGGAACGGGCCAAATCCAGTAGACCTAAATGGGAACCACCCAAAACCAAACTGGACCAGGATGAAGGTATTGTGTATTTTACTCTATTAAATATTTACTGTATTTTATTATATTCCATAAAATGTTCGACAATATAAACACGATACAACATGCAGTGAAATTGTTTATGCATCTGATCTTTTTGCAATGACAAAATTGCTTATGTTGTTTGATAGTACAGAACGTGGATCAAAAGTGTGAAAAGTCAACTTTTTAAAATCTTGTTGCCAAGGGGTTAATACATGACAAGGTGGTTCATTTAATCAGCAGTTTTGGGTTTGAGTTTAAAGCGTGGAGAGTTGATGTTCCTTTGAATGATTTTAAAGCATAAGAATAAGCAAATACACCAATAGTGCCTGCCCTAACTCTAAAAAAATGTTTTGCTGAATTTGCAGATGAGAGCTCCAGCGAATCAGAATGTGATTCTGATGGAGGCGGTAGCAGCTGCTCCAGCAGCTCTGACTCTGAGGTGTTTGATGTCATTGCTGAGATCAAAAGAAAGAAAGCTCATCCTGACCGCCTCCACGAGGAGCTGTGGTACAATGACCCCGGACAGGTGCACTTCACCATTTTACTGAGAAAATCCAGTTGTTTTGTTAAAAAAAGAAAGGGGAAAAAAGCCATACTAAGTTGGCAGTACATAAAAATAAAAGTATCCAAAATTAGTACATTTTGGACCCTATAGGCCAAAAAAATCTATATACTTTACTTCCAGCAATAGTACTTGTCTACTGTACGTCACATCCAGGGATGTGTTTTCAGAACCTTTTAAAAACTGAAGCGTGGAAAAAAAGAGTTCCAAAATTAACCATTACTTCTGAAATACTTGTGTTTTAATTCTCTCAATTATGTTTAAAACTCAGATGAACGATGGACCGTTATGCAAGTGCAGTGCCAAAGCCAGGCGAACTGGAATCCGACACAGCATTTATCCGGGTGAACAGGTATACGTGCATGCGTTCAATCACTTTGAACTCTGGTTTAGAGCCTTGTTTCAATTTTTATTTGCTTATACAATGTTATGTTAAAAATGTAGCTGGTTTAATATAGACAAAATGTGTCTTTTTTGATTTTTACTAATGTACTAATTGTTGTCTGACTTCATTTAAATTTGTATTTTTTTTCTATTATTGCTGTGTAAATCCGAGATAATTTAGAAATTGTTTTTAGTTTGGTTTCATAACATTTACTATTTTCAGATTGCACTAATTAGCAGAGGAGCTAATGTAAATCAGTGTTATTGTAATTGTGGATTCCTAGGAATTCAGTTTTATGCTGAGAGTAAAATGTTGTTTATTCTTTTCTTTAACCTCAGCATTTTCATTACAGTGATTTTGATTGTTATAAATGTCAGTCATCTGTCTTGTTTGTCAGATGGATTGGATTGGTCAGCAACCTTTTCTTTCTCTTATAGCCAGTGAAATCATGCCGGCCGATGAATAACAACACTGGCAAACTGTTTCATTACAGAATAACTGTGTCCCCACCCACCAACTTCCTAGTAGGTTTCTATGCTACTTTAATGTGAAGTATTCTTCTGATTTTTTCTCATATTGTTTCTGCCTGTAAATATAATTGGTTCTATCTCTCTCTCTCAGACAGATAGGCCCACAGTTATCGAATATGACGACCATGAGTACCTGTTTGAGGGCTTTTCCTGCTTTTCTCACACACCACTTACTAATGTAAGCATGTGATTTCTGCATGGTTGCAGTCAAACATATGAACTGATTATTATTATTATTATTGGTTTTAACTCTTAACTGTTTTAACTTGCACAAAAGAACGACAGACAAGACATGGAGTAATTGTTCTTAAATAAACTTCACTCATAGAAATGATATCAGCAGCACATAACCAGAAGCTGCTTATAACTAGTTTGCAAACGTTACGTATATATCTCTGACTAACTGCCCCCCTGCCTTTAGATCCCTTTGTGTCGGGTTATTCGCTTCAACATCGATTACACCATCCACTTTATTGAAGAGATGGCACCTGAGGTATGTGTCACCCCGGATTATTACATTTCAGACTGTCCTTATCTTCATCTTGTATACATTTTAGTTACTGTGAATAACATTTTTATGCACATACTTAATGTACAGCATTTAGCAAAAATTGTTTACCTTTGTTATTGACATTTTATGTGCTATTTTAGACATATTGGTTGTTTCTAGCACAACTGAAGTTACCCACAAATGCTCAGCTAATTGTAATCTTGTGTTTGACCAGAACTACTGCGTTAAAGGCCTGGAACTGTTTTCTTCATACCTTTTTAAAGACGTCTTGGAGTTATATGATTGGAATCTCACAGGTAACATGCACACGCTCCTTTAACTCTACACAAGCACACCATAAGTTTATAAGCCATAGCAATATAATTTTGCTGTCTCACAGGTCCTGATGAAAACGGCCATTCAGGTTGTCAGAGGTTTCATTTTATGCCACGGTTCGTTCGGTTCCTCCCAGGTGAGTTTTAAATACGCTTCTACCTGTTTCACTCATGAATAAAATACTGAAAAAGAAAAAAAAACTAGAATTGACAGAATGTTGGTTAGTAGTTCATCATTATTATTGATGTTGTGGTGTCCGCTCATGTGTATCAGATGGAGGAAAGGAGGTGCTGTCCATGCACCAGGTGCTGCTGTATCTGCTGCGCAGCAGCACAGCTCTAGTTCCCGAAGAGGAGATTGCCAACATGCTTCAGTGGGAGGAGCTAGAGTGGCAGAAATATGCTGAGGAGTGCAAGGGCATGATTGTCACCAACCCTGGCATGGTAAAACACATTTTCCCAAACAATGGTATGATTTCAGAAGAGCAGACTGAATATTGAGATACCTCTTAATGGCACAGAGGATGATGAAAAGTCTATTGTAATGTGCATAAATACTGTGCAATAAATAAATAATATTGACAGATATATTTAGTATGTGAATAGTCTTTCTGCACTGAAATTAGTAGCCAAGAGCTTTAGCACGATTGTGCATCCACACTCAGGCCACTGTCATATCAAGAAAACACGACTGTACTCTAAATATGTGCCTGTACTCACACAGAAACCCAGTTCTGTGAGGATTGACCAGTTAGATCGTGAGCAGTTCAATTCAAGTGTCATCACTTTCCCCATCATTGTGCATTTTGGTATCCGACCTGCCCAGCTTAGCTACGCCGGAGACCCTCAGTAAGTCTGATTGAGGTCTTCTGTTTTTGCTTTTTTGCTTGACTTCTAATGGCAAAGGTTTTCTGAAGTAGTTCTTATATTTTGATTTAAACCAGTACTATGCTGAACTTTTAGTTTTTAAACATTATACCATTAAGCTTTTATTTCGAAGCAGTTAGTTAGAGCTAATAATGATTGTATTAATAATATAATGCTGAAAATGTGAAACACTGAAATTTACTGCTTTCATTGCAGGTATCAAAAGTTGTGGAAGAGTTATGTGAAATTGCGACACTTGCTGGCCAACAGCCCGAAGGTTAAACAAATTGATAAACAGAAGTTAACCCAAAGAGAGGTAAGTGTCTGTACATGTGCTTTATGTATGTAGTGCTGTGTTATCTGAATATCAATATATTCTATGCACTAAAACACAATGGAGGCCAAGTGCACTTAACCACTTTTCCTTTACTCAACAGCTGTTCGAAATATACAGGGCCACCCTAAGCACAACAATTAGAGGATTAACCCCATTCTGAACACCGAATACATAACATTTCCTCCCAACTTAAATCAAGAGTGACCATACACAACAAAATATTACTTTATTTTTTTTTATTTTATTTTTTTTTTACTTAACTCTAACCACAGTCCTGCAAAGCACACTTTACTCAAGTTCAAGTTTTACTCAAATTCTAATTAAAATTTTATTTGTCACATACACAATCATACAGAGTACAAAATGCAGTGGAATTATTTTGTGTGACCATCATAGAAAATAAGGAATAAGATACATTAGGAAAACGAGGGTCAAAAAATCCCTCCCAGACTGTGCAGTGTACACTGGGCAGTGTGCGATCAGGAGTAAAAAAATACCTCCGCAAAGCACATAAAACATATAATCACAAAACATAACATTGCAACATTGGAGGGTACAGGGGATGTGGAAATGTCCAATGTAGGCAAACAACTTCTGGTCCCTGCCGCTGGAGAGCGCTGGTCTCAGACCCCCCTATCCACACTAAAGGGAATAAGCACACACAAAGGTGTTGTATGGGGGGAAGGTAGATTGTGTTTTGATTTGTGTGTGCGTGCCAATGATGTGTTTGCCTGGGAACACTGTAAACAGTTCATCCAGGTGTCCTTGGAGAAGGGAAAGGAATTTTTCAGAGCGTCTCATTATCTTCTGGGGAGTTTAGTCTCCAGCACAGCCTTGGCCCAGGGCCAGGTGCCAGCTAAAGAAGGGAGAAGCCGAAAAATAGAATAGAAAAACGTTACTTTCCAGTTTGGATTAATATCTGCCAGTTTCGTAGATATCTAATGTCCGTCACTGGTCTCCAGGTCTGTCCGAATCCCGTTGCATAGCTGCTAGTTTCACCAAGATGTTATCCAATTTGCGGTCCAAAGCCACAGTCTGAGTGCTAACAGCTCTCGTCACCACTGTTTCAACCCAGCCAGCCAGTCTATTGGGGTTCATACTCCGCATCAATGATGCCTGATCCTGGGCTTTCATTTATCACATCAACAAGATCGTCAGTCTTTTCACTGATATCTTCCAGAAGGGAATGCACTTGGGAATTATGGGAACGGGCTCTTTTGAGGTGTCAGACGGTAAAACCTCTTGTCTCAACATTTGATCAACATGACGTTCCCAGGATCCAGTAGTGCCCACATTGACGATGCAGGAGACGGGTCCCAAGTACGGCGTCTCCAACACTAAATTCTTTTGACTTTGAGTGTTCTTGGCGTCGTAACTGCTGAGCCTCCTGAGATTGACTCACGGTTCTGGTAAGGCTAGGTGTAAGAAGATCCAGTTGGATTCTTAATTTACGATTGAGGAGAGACACTGCAGGTGACTCCTTTGTTGAAGCATGAGGAGTATGTCTGTATGTTAGCAGGAATACATCAAATCTTTGTTGAATCGGAGCTGACCCCCTGGAGTGTTTTGGAGTGTTTGGACAAAATGCTCAGCTTGCCCTTTTACTACGAGGACATGGCACAGAGTGGATATGTTGGCTGGTGTGGGGGCTTCCATAATCGCTTTAATCTTTTCTGCCGATTTGTGTAGTCCAGCGGCGTCGATGTAATGACCCAAGTGACTGTTTGAAAAATTCAAATTTTTAACGCAGCAATTTCAAACCATATTTTTCCAGTCTGGTGAGAACTAGATCTAGTGTCTTGAGGTGCTCTGCATAATCTTGTCCTGTCATCAGTATGTCATCTAGATAGCAGTGATAGCAAGAAAACTTGGTCTATCGCTTTCTGAAATAATGCTGTAGCTGGGGCTATCCCAAAGGGTAGACGGTTGTAGCAAAATAACCTTTTTTGAGTGGATATGGTGAGTAACTTCCTTGCCTCCTATGCCACTGGCATCTGCAAGTGTTTGACAAATCCAGCTTACTGAATAACTGACCACCAGCTAGAGATGCAAAAAGATCGTCTAGCGCAGAAGTGGGTACTGGTCCACACAAATGTTACTTTAAGGGTGCTGGTCAAAATCAGTCTGTACCAGTACAAGGTCAAAGTCAATATTTCCACTCCTCGGTGCCAATTTGTTGTGTTATCGGAATATCAATATATTCTATGCACAAAAACACAATGGAGGCCAAGTGAACTCAACCACTTGTTCTGCTTTACTTAACTGTTACAAATATATATATATATACACAGCTACACAGCGCCACCCTAAGCACAACACAACAATTACAGGATTAACCCCATTCTTAACACCGAATGCATAATGCATAGAAATAGCTCATGTGATAAAACACTTTAAAATATCAAATACGATTATTATGAAAGTTTTTTTTGTTTTGTTTTTTTTGTTTTTTTTTTTCATTAAAAAAAAAAAAAAAAACAGCAAAAAATGTGGCAAAAGGTTTTAGTCCAGTACATTGTGGCTTAAGGGATTGTAGGTTCATTGTCATAATAGTGTAAATACTTTGATACTGTGATTTACAGGAAGCTCTGCAGAAGATCAGGCAGAAGAATACAATGAGAAGGGAGGTCACAGTGGAGCTCAGCAGTCAGGGTTTCTGGAAGACTGGTATCCGCTCTGATGTTTGCCAGGTACACACATAGACAAACACACATTCACTTCAGAACTGAAGTGGGTTAGGGATGTTAAAATAAAAAAAAAAAATAAAAAAAACATATTATATATTTATGTGTGTGTGTGTGTATAAATACATAAATACTGGAGAACATGATGAAGTGCACATTTATAAAGCACAAAAAATGCAATTTTTTTTCTAATGTGACTGCAAACAAGTATTCGTTAACAAACCGATTACACAATAGCAGAGAATGGTGTTAATTCCATGTCAAACCTATAATATAACATATTCTGTTAGCCTGTTTATGAATTGATTTAAGATCATATAATATCATTGCATTTTTATTTTTTTGGTGTATGTATGTGTGCTGGACCATGTAAAAACATGAAGTTTTGGGGCAAATGTTTGAGACGGATACTTTATTTTTGCAGCACGCCATGATGCTGCCGGTTCTCACCCACCACATCCGCTACCACCAGTGCCTGATGCATTTAGACAAGCTGATCGGTTACATGTTCAAGGAACGATGCCTGCTGCAGGTAAGAGAAAGAGTAAAGGTTGTTTTTCATTTTGGATAATTGCAGAACAGGTTACCAGTGCTGCAGAAAAAGAATTTAGTAGTTCCGATTTTTCCTTGATCTGCCAGTATTTTCTCTTGCTTCACCAAAGAAACAAATACCAAAAATAAACAACATTTTAACTTAACAGCTGGGGGAAAAATAACTAAATGGCTATAATGTAACCCTAATGTCTTATTTCACAACAGTTTTAAGAAGAGAAGAGGCCAGATGGAAGCCTCTCCTTAGTTAAGACACATTAAGTCCACTTAGAATTTGCAAATAAGCACATAAAGAACTGTTCAAGCAAGCTTTTTGGAATTGAAGCCCTACGTGTTTCACGGGTTCGCAATTCCTTATGATAAACAATTTAAGCGTGCTGTCCCGGCGGGCGAGCCGGGAGGTCTGCAAACACCGAGCCCTAGTTGTTTGAACCCTAGCGAGGGCTGAGCTCGGCGTCCAGCTCAAACTCCACTTGCCCCCCGGTAGGAAGACACGGAACGAGGCAGAGAAAGGGTGGAGGAGGGATGCGTAACGAGATATGGAAGGGCAGGTAGCAAGCTTATTTAAGGGGAAGCTTATGATTTTGATTGGACTAGACAGGATTGGATTGATTAGAAAATGCGATTCCGGCCGTGGCTAATCATGTGCACGCGCTCCTCTCGAAATTTATCAGAAGCACTTAACAGCTGGAAATTAACCCACTATAATGTAACTTCTTAACAGTTAGATACAATACATCCAGAGTTGAAAATCTAGAAATGGAAAATGATGGCATACAATGCAAAACATTACTGGTTGAATCTACTGGTTGTTATCTTTGTTAGTTGGCTGGATACAGAACAGATTTCAGCTATGCCTGTTGTTGAGTGTTTAGTCCTGCATGGCTAAAAGTATGTTATATGTTAGCATGTAGCTGTTGTATTTAATGGTCATAAAAGGTCGTTATACGTGTATAGAGTGACTGTTGATGGTTGGTTCACAATATGCTTACTACCTCTTACTATGCTTTGCTTTTTTTCCCAGTTGGCAATGACTCACCCCAGTCATCATCTTAATTTTGGGATGAATCCTGACCATGCTCGCAACTCTTTGTCAAATTGTGGCATACGCCAGCCCAAATATGGAGACCGGAAAGTGCATCATATGTACATGAGGAAAAAGGGTTAGCAAATCTCTCTTTAGGCCTACATGTGTTTTTTTTTATAATTTTTTTTAAGAAGTAGTCCTGCTCTACTAATGGTTTTGCCTTTTTTTGCTAGGAATTAACACCTTGATTAATATTATGTCAAGATTGGGCCAGGATGACCCATCACCCTCCAGGTTTGTGTGTGTGTTTTAAGTCAATTGTTTCTTGTGATTTAAAACATTTGGTGATCACTTATTAAAATTGTATATTTTTTTTTACAAATGTAAAAATGTTAAAAAAAGGAACTATAAATATAACAACTAAAGGGTGTAATCCCTGTCTTTTTAACAGAATCAATCATAATGAGCGCTTGGAGTTTCTTGGTGATGCAGTTGTTGAGTTTCTGACCAGGTGAGACCTCTTACTTTTCAACAATACTGTAGATCTGTCACGCAGAGCATGCCTCACTGAGTTCAGCTTTTGAAGCTTTTGTTGTTCTCATCGGTTATAGTCATATATCTATCTTTGTTTTCCAGTGTGCATCTCTATTACCTGTTTCCAAACCTGGAGGAAGGAGGACTCGCCACATATCGCACAGCAATTGTTCAGAATCAGCATCTTGCTATGCTTGCTAAGGTAAATGTTTACTAGATGTTAGAGACGGTCCAGAAATTGAATACACTGTAAACTAAAGCTCCAAAACCTTTTTATTATTATTATTATTATTATTATTTTTTGCAGTTTAATTGGCTTAACCCAGCAAAAATGCTACCCAAAATTAAAAAAAAAAGTCACATGCCACAATATTTTTTAAACCTTTGCATAGCTATTATCATTGTATTGATGAATTGAAGTGTGTGTTGGCACATCTTTTGGCATGCGT
Organism: Enteromius paludinosus; assembly: GCA_032361165.1. Classification (NCBI taxonomy): domain Eukaryota; kingdom Metazoa; phylum Chordata; class Actinopteri; order Cypriniformes; family Cyprinidae; genus Enteromius; species Enteromius paludinosus. The sequence goes on from JAUMHQ010000069.1 coordinate 5,918,624, forward strand.
GAGTTTTGTGTTGAAGGGTGTTAGTTAGCATGTGTTGTTATTTTTTTTTTTAATCTTCATCATCGTTTTACATCCCCAGAAATTGGAGTTGGATCGGTTCATGTTATATGCCCATGGCCCTGACCTGTGCAGGGAGTCAGACCTCCGACATGCCATGGCAAACTGTTTTGAGGCACTGATAGGTTAGTGCTTAGCCTTGTGTTTAATATACTGTATTTCTACTCACTGAGGATAAATTGTTGATTTTTGTTGCAAACAGTTTTAGAAACTTAGGTTGCATTTTATAAGAACATAGTTACAGACTGTTGTAAATACTGCCCTAGGTGCATAACTACTTTAGATAGTGGCTCTTAACTCTGGCTCTAGGGATCCAACGGTTTAAGCCAGGCATGAACTTGAACATGATTTCAACGTTTTTGTTAAATAACAACTGTCACTCTACAAGTAAACTGCATCCAGACCTCATGATTTATGTCCTCACACAATACGGTTCAATCGTCACGCTGCGTCTTGCCTGTTCACACTATACGTTTAAAATAAACACATGGGACCCCAAGAACCAGGAACCAGTGTACTAGCCACTATTGCTTCCAGCCATACCACACGCCATGTCACCATGGTTTGATTTGTGTTTTTGCATCGCGCAGATGCAGTAATGGACAAAATACTGATTTAGGGAAATTGTTTCAAAGCTTTGCTTCAACTATTCCTCACTCCCGACCATCAGATTGCCAGTTATTAGAGGTTAATCACCTCTTGTTACTCCCTGTCACCGCATGTCAAACAGAACATGATAAAGCTGAAAAACAAGTCTTATGACTTAACTGACGTGCTGATTGTTTTAATAGTGTGTTATACAAGATGTGCTTAAGAAAACCTGTTAAAAAGCATTATTTTGCACAACAAGTCTCAAAAAAGAATGGTAGTTACTAATGATGGGCCGAAAATTGTTGGTTTAGTCTAATTATTTGGTTGCCGAAATTTCTGTCCATCATTAGTAACTTATGTCTTTTTTTTTTTTTTTTTTTAAGGCTTTTTGTTCTTAATAAAGCAAATTTAGGTCATTTTAAGATCAAACTAATATCCGTGTTTTTCACAGATTTGGACCATTTTAGATCTACGCTTTGTTTTGAAGATGTTATTCACCTAGAGTTCATGCATTTATTTAGTGTCCTTGCTTAATAAATGTTTAATTTCTCATTTAAAAGGAAAAATAGCCATTCTCAATTTTTTATAGTAGCACATTTGTTTAAAGTGTGGTTTGTTTTCTTTCTTTTCTTTTCTTTTTTTTTTTTTTTTCTTGTTTTATTTGTTCTAGGGGCTGTTTACCTGGAAGGTGGTTTAGAGGAAGCCAAGCAACTCTTTGGGAGACTGTTGTTCAACAGTGAGGTGAGTTTTGTGTGCATGTCTGTAGGACTATACAAATTTTAATTACATATATTATAGTGAGCCTTTGTAGTGTACTCTTATTTTTCTCAAATGTGCTATGTCTTTTTATATTCATTTTATATTTCTTTCCTCTTTTTGTCCTGCAGGAGTTAAGGGAAGTTTGGCTCAACTATCCACCTCATCCTTTACAGGTGTGAGCAGAATTGATTTTCAGTGTTTAAATGACATACACAAGTTTAAGACAGACACATAATCATACATACGCTTTCATCAGCCTCCTAGCTGAATAACTAGAAGATGAAAGTGATTGTGTCAGAAAATGATGTGGGTTTGACTGTAAGCTTCAATTTAGTAATATAATGGGTTTATTTAATGCATAAAAACACTGCTTTATGTTTAGGTGCAAGAGTCACTGACAGACAGGCAGTTGATCGAGTCCTCTCCAGTTCTGCAGAAGCTCACTAGTTTTGAGGATGCCATTGGTGTGCTGTTCACTCATGTACGTCTTCTTGCCCGGGCCTTCACTCTGCGAACGGTGGGCTTCAACCACCTCACCCTGTAAGTGCTCTAGTGCCTCTGTGACTTTGTATTTTTATATTTAATTTTTATTATTATTTATTTATTTGGCAAATGGAATAGTTTATTAGACATTTAGACGAACATTTTTTTTTAAAATGCTAAACATTTGCATATGTGTTTTTGTTGGGTATCATGTTTGATATATCTGGTTGTGATACAACGGTGTCTGTGGTCCCACACATGGTGAACCCACAGAGACAGAGGCTGTTTTTCCACAGCCAGGGACCACATAACAGTAATCTTATCATTACTTAACTATCGATTAGTGCTTCATGCAGCCGTTGTATCTCTGCAGAGGCCACAACCAGAGGATGGAGTTCCTGGGAGATTCTATAATGCAGCTGGTGGCCACTGAATATCTGTTTATCCATTTTCCAGACCATCATGAAGGACATTTGACAGTAAGTTTATCCCTCATCTGTTCTTCTTTTCATCCCATGATTGATTTGGTTTGTGTTTTTTGTTTGTTTTAATTCACTGCAATGCATAACGTCCATTACAGTAATCTTTAAAAAGCCTTTTTTACCTCTTCAGCGTTTGATGGTAAATCCAAATAATCATAAGTGATGGCTCTTCACCCTTTATTTATAAATTTGTATAAATGCCATCTATATGACAATGATCATGGCTGAAGAAACAGCCATGAAGCAGTAGAATGTCTTCCTTAATGCATACCTTCCATCGCTATAATTGTTTTTGTGTACTGTAGTTATATATGTCATTTTAGAGCCATGGTCCCAAACTCAATTCCTGGAGGGCCACAGCTTTTTTTTTTTTTTTTTTTTTTTTAAATTTAACTCCAGCCAGCTCCAAATCACACCTGCACAGAAGTTTCTAGTGATCCTAAAGACTTGGATCAGGTGTGTTTGATTAGAGTTAGAAAAAAACTGTGCAGAGCTGTGGACCTCCAGGAATTGAGGTTGAGACCAGTGTTTTAGAGTGTATATCTATGACTGGACATTAAATGAATATCTCTGCTCCATTCATTTGAGTGTAAATATATGCGTTTTTAATTTGGTTTCCTGTTCCAACAAATTCCCTGGTTAGCCATACTCTATAGTACAAAAATCCAGACATTTCAGTCACTGAGCCCCCACCCTACTGTGTTTGTGTGTGTGATTGTAGCTCCTGCGCAGCTCCTTGGTGAATAACCGGACTCAAGCGAAGGTTGCAGAGGAATTGGGCATGCAGGAATATGCCATTACCAACGACAAGACCAAACGGCCAGTTGCCTTGCGGACCAAGACTTTAGCTGATCTACTGGAGTGTAAGTGTGACATGGCACTGCAGATAAATGCAAGGAACATTTAGTTGAATTAAACCAAAGCAAAAACTGTAAAATAATTTAGTATAAAAAGAGATTTTAAGTAAATAAACTAAATGATAAACAGCATATTCTGTAAGAGCTCTGGGATGTGTAATTTATTTTCTAAATTATTATTTATCTTTTGTTTTAGAGGATTGTTATTCCTTATTTGCCCAATCATTTTTATATGCATTTTTTCTAAAGTTCATAATGCTTATTGTCTGTATTAAAATTTCTTTCTTTTTTTCCTCCCCAGCATTCATTGCGGCTCTTTACATTGATAAAGACCTGGAGTTTGTGCACACATTTATGAATGTTTGCTTTTTCCCACGACTCAAGGTATGGCAAACTTAATTAAAGGTTAAAAGTTTTTAGTTTTTTTTTTTACGCCTGAATGTTATCAGTCATTAGCAATAATTTGTAATTCACTCATTCTAATGTCAGAGGCACACAATGAAAAAATAACATTCATTAAAAAGAATAAGGTGACATTTACATTGGGCATGGTCTTGTATATTGACATGGTGGTTTTTAATCTTTATGTGAATGCAATAGACATCATGTTCTCTTTTAGCATCTTGTGCAATGAGCAAATTTTTTAAAAGAGATAAAAAGTGTAAAGTTAATAGAAATTAAACCGTTTCAAACATTGAAAACAAACTGCTTTTTCCTTTGTTTCAAATATCTTTTACTTAAAAGAATATGGTTATACAGCAAAAAGAAATTGTCAAAAATAAATGTTATTTTTTTCTGTGTGAAAAGTGGCTGAATTAGACACCCTCAACGTAATAAGCACATAAATACATTTTATAAATGATATACAATCACTTCTGATACAGCACTGCAGGTTTGAGCAAAAAAGTCCATGAACAGGATTTCCAGTGAGTCAGTCATCATAAGCGTTTAAAAGTTTGTAGACATTGGGAATTATTAAAAGAAAATCATGATGTAAAAGGATTTCATCAGCAATAAAAACCTGAGAGTTCTAGTCTATACATTCACTGGCAAAGAAGTGCTCAACTGATGTTTTCAGGCTTTTTTCGTTTTGTGTTTTTGTATAAAAACTGTTTAACTTTCAATGTACTGTTTGATTTGTTACAGGAGTTTATCTTGAACCAGGACTGGAATGATCCAAAATCACAGCTTCAGCAATGTTGTCTAACCCTGCGAACGGAGGGAAAAGAGCCTGACATTCCTCTATACAAGTAAGGAGCTTCTGTCCATTACCATCCTTTGATGTTCCTCTTCACCTTTACCATCCTCCTTCAATTTTCAGTTTACAAAAGTATTCAAACCCATATTGCATTAATCTATACTCCATACCCCCATATAGACAGATTTGTGATAACACTGTAATTTAATAAAAAATCACATTGTGTAAAATTTCTACAACTTATTCCTGGTTGCAATGCATCCCATGTCTCTGATTTGATTGAAGTCAATTTGCTGCAGATTCAATTGATTAGGGATCATTTGAAAAGGCATACAGTTGTCTGTATAAGATCCAACAAGCTTGTCAGAGTAAGTGCCATGCCATAAGGTCAAAGGAACATCCTCTACCTGCTTAGCTTAGAGACGGGATTGTGTCTATGCATAGATCTAGGGTAGAAGACTACAAAATATTTTTGTTGCATTGAAGGTTCCTAAGTGGCCTCCATTTCTTTGGTTAGCTGGATTTTATAATTGGTACAAAGTGTCATTGTCAGATGTAAGGTGAATACTTCAGAAGTAACTTCAGTTTATGTTACCTTACCTATATTTTCTTGCTTTTATTGGTGCAAGGCCACTAGTCAGATTGAAGTCTTATAATAGTGTAATGTGATCACAGATCCACTTTTGCCAGGTTCAGTTTCATTTTATGTCTTACATTTAATTGTGCTCTTCATCTTCTTTTACAGGACACTTCAGACAGTTGGACCCTCTCATGCCAGGACCTACACAGTGGCAGTGTATTTTAAAGGCGAACGGATTGGCTGCGGAAAAGGACCTAGGTACTAACACCCACATTTTTATATCTATATATCTGCTCTTATAAATGTCTGGTCTTGTGTCAAAAACAGCTTTCGTATGTCACGCTCTCAGAACTTGCCATGTCCAGTGCTATCTTTGTATGTTGGTGTGCCATCTCGTATTAGCTAAATTTCATGATGTGTTTATAATAGTTCTCAGTAGCTCACTAAACTAATGTGAATTTGTGTGACATTTGCTTGTTTTTTTTTTTTTCAGTTATTAAATTATTTTTATATTACTTGGTACAACATTTTAAGAGTTGTTGTTTTTAGTTTTTTTTTTAACATGTTTAATACATTGAAAAATATGTAGCCACCACTGAATTTTAATTTTTAACATGGCCTTTGAAAGAACCCTACTGGATGTTTGATGGGCCATACATACTGGATTTACTCCTTTCAGTAGAATGATAAAGACCTCATTTTTTGAGTTGTTAAGCATTTATAACTTTTTTCATTGTTATTTTTAATCCTGACAGTATTCAGCAAGCTGAGATGGGTGCAGCCATGGATGCGTTGGAGAAATGTGAGAGACTTTGTGGTATTTTTCACAAACTGACAATGGTTTTACAATTATTACTTTATCAATAAGGTGTTTGTTACAGTGCTGTTTTTTTGGGGGGGGGCTTGTTGAAACAGCTATTATTATGCTTAAGTTTTTCAAAGTCTTTGTTTTCTGTTTTACATGTTTTTTCCGTTTTGTCTTCTGCAGATAACTTCCCTCAAATGGCTCATCAGAAGCGCTTCATCGAAAGAAAGTACCGACAAGAACTGAAGGAGATGAGAAGGGAGCGAGAGCGACAGGAGAGAGATAGTGATGAAGGGTAGAAAAGCAGAGAGTGAAGGAAAAAGCAGGATGTTACATGAAGTGAGTCGCACAATAGTAGGCTTAGGAAAGCACGAACACTGTTGTTGTTTTGTATATAAATCTGCGTAAATATATGTTTGTTAATCCAGTTCATAATGTTGGCAAGTTTTAAAAAGAAAAGTTTTGTGTGAAATAAATCAAACCATAATAATTTTGTTTATTGTTTGCATAATTTGGTCAAACCACAGAGCACATCATAACATGAAACAGTGATCATAATTTGATCAGATTTGATCTGGAGAAATGGCTGTTACCTATTAGGGATTTATGCCACAACCTGTTTTGAGGATGATGCTTTTACACAAGTTATGTAAGCAGATTACTTTAAGAAACTTGTGATGTAAAGCATTCATTTTTAATTTAGAAGGAAATATTAGAATTTCAAATAAGTTTCCATACCAATCAGCCATACCAACAAGTAAAAATTAAATTTTTTTCATTACTGAGTAGTACTGAACTTTTACATTTGTAAAATTAGACTTTATATATTAAAAATCAACCAGCAAGCCCTGCCCAGATTTGAAAAGTACCTCAAAAGTAACATAACTAGGAAAGTAACGCAATATTCTTATATCATAAACGGGTAGAATGTTCTTCCTTAATGGCTCATATTGCAGTTACATCAAATAATAAAATATTATGAATTCTTATCTCAGTACAAGAAATTTTGAATACAACTGGTCACTCTGTGTGTGTGTTTGTAATTTTGAAACTGGGATAAAGTACAATTGAGAAGAGGCAGCCAACAACTATTTCCAGACTGATCAGAAATCCATCTAATGTAATTGTAAATGGACTAGTAGAGAAAAAGCTGCATCGACACAAGATCACCGAATTATTTCTCAATTTTGTATTGAAGAAATCAAATGAATATGCTACTGGAAGTCCTGCTGGTTTAAACTCAGAAGATTGCTTAAGAAATTTGATAATATTAGCCAATTTAATAAACGTATGTCATTGGCTGTTAGTCAGTGTCTCTCCATTGAGATGTTGTAATGTCCCAGTGGAATGTTATCCCAATTGAACTCCACAGGAGGGTGCAAAATCCATTCCAAAATCAAAGAGCTTTATTGCAGTGTTTATCAATCCTCCATGTAGCATAGCATTTTCTGTCTAAAAAAATAATTGGGTAAATAATTAATTGCATGCAAGTGCCTTTTCTACAGTGACAACTGTAGCCTGCATCACTGTAACATCAGTTTAAATCAACAACAACAATAAAATAAGGATATTGAAATATTGAGTATTGGTAATACCAGTGACCAAAAATAATGTTTTAAAATTATTTGTATTATTAATTAAAAATAGTGACCATTCAAAGTCATCTTCTGAATATTAACATCTTTCCAGTTACTTCTTGTTTAAGCATACCATGCAGGAAAAACTGCTGCTCTTTAGTTATAGAAACAGATATGTGTTCCTTAATTATCATCTTCAGGTAAATCTGAGACTATAATTTATCATGTCATGAAATATCTGAACAGGTCAGTTGGTACTCAGATGGTTCATTTTTAGAAGTCATTGTTCCTTCTGTAGGAACTCTGTGCTAATGTACTGCAGATGAATTGGTAAGTAATACACTGCAAAAAATGCTTTCTAAGACAAGATTTTTGTGTCTTATTTTCAGCCAAAATATCTAAAAATTCTGAAATCAAGAAGGATTTTCTAGACAAGAAACAATTACTGTCTTGTTTTCAGAAAAAAAAACAAGCTAAAAGAATTTCTAAATATTTTGTCTGGAAACAAGACACAAAATCTTGTCTTAGATAGCATTTTTTGCAGTGTAGCCCTCATTTGTGACTTATGCAAGATAATAGTTCCTTCTGATGTTGGTGTGATTTAATAGACTACCTATAGATTTATATAAGTGGTAAAATTATTTTTAACAATGATAATGTTAAAGTAATATTTAAATCTTTTTATTTTACCTGGTTTTTATGGATTAGGTTCACATTATAAAGCTGTATGTAGTATTTACTAGTTCTCTGGGAGGTATGGAAAATATTAGAAAATTACATTTTACTGTTAGACACATCTGCTGAATCTGAGGTCATTTTGAGACATTTTTGGAGTGCCACAGGGCTCCGTGTTAGGTCCTTCAATACTGGCTGTGCACTGTACTATATATGCTTTCCTATGGAGACTTTAAGAAGAACCATGACATGACTGGTTTCACTATTGTCCAGATGGTACTCGGCTTTATATTTCCCCAGATTTGCCAATTTAGCAGAGTATATTTGTGATTATTAAAGATTGTATGGATAAAAAATTCATTTTTCTTTTTTTTTTTTTTTTTTTCAAAAATGAAGGTATTAGTTATTGGATAAAAACCTGAGACGATAGAATATAATCTGTCTTTGGATAGAGTTACCGTCATGCTGTCTTCTACTTTTAAGAAGCTGCGTGTTCTGTTTGATATCAATCTGTGCTTTGCCAGTCATATTTCCAGTGATTGCAGAATAGCCTGTTCTACTTTGCTGCTAATACACTTGTCTCTTTTCATGCTGAAAATTAATGTGGTCCTCTTCAAGACTGTAGAGTTCTATAATATGCTACTGGAAGTCCTGCTGGTTTAAACTCAAAAGATTGCTTAAGAAATGTGATAATATTAGCCAATTTAATAAAAGTATTTCATTGGCTGTTAGTCAGTGTCTCTCGATTGAGATGTTGTAATGTCCCAGTGGAATGTTATCCCAATTGAACTCCACAGGAGGGTGCAAAATCCATTCCAAAATCAATTCTTTATTGCAGTGTTCTTTATTTCAGTCTATCCTCCATCTACCACAGCATTTTCTGTCTAAAAAATAATTGGGTAAATAATTAATTTATATTAGTAAACATAAACAATAGATCTACAAATATTTAACAACATGAATAAAGGTGCCCTACAGAAGATTTTATTATTATTTGTTTGGATAAAAACATTTAACACTTTTTGTGTATGATGTTTTATAACTAATTTCGAGGGGACCTCGTACGCATGATTAATCTTCCTATTGCCTAATTACCCTATAAGAGCTAAAGCTTCCCCTATAAATACCTCTAATTTCCTCTTCCTAGCATCTTCGTTCTTTGCATCCCTCCGCCGCCCTTTACACGCCTTAAACTGTGAACCGGGTGTCGGGTTTCCGGGCCAGGAGAACTGGCCCTCGATAATCCTCCCTAGGTTTTTCTCCCACACAGAGTTTTGCTTCCTTGCCACTGTTGCCTTTGGCTTGCTTGGTTGGGGACACCTGGTTTCCAGCTTCCTTAGTTGAGGCTCAAGCCTCTAACAACTATCGCTCCTTTAAACCGATTTTGCCATCATAGCTATTCAGCCATCCAACCCTCCTCCCAGTGGGCACGCGGTGACTAGGCTGGGCTCCAAGCTCTACGCAGCCTTCGCCTCCTAGGGGTTGATCCCCTAGGGCTCGGGGTCCGCCGGGCTCTCTGCCTACTCCCCGGACAGTAAGCCAAACATGCTTGCTATTGGTTATTTAATGAGGAAGGGGGAACTCGTGAGATGTGTGTTGGGACTATGTTATGATTTCATATGAAATCATACAGAAACATACCCTCTTTTTTTTTTTTCTCTCTCTCTAGAAAAATGAACAATCCAAGCCACCACTCGTGTGAAAGATCGAATGAATGAGATCATTTTTATATATATATATATAAGATGATTTACAGTATGAGCTGTTTTTTTTAAGTATATAAAACAAAGAAAATATTTATATATAGTGATGAAAAATTATGCACTAAAATTTTTACTGAAGAATTTTCAATGAAGACACCTTAAATCCAGATAAAGACAACAAACAGGAAATGAACAAGATGGGTGTCGCTGTCCCTGTCCTTGTGTTTATGTTTTGTTATGTGCCATGTGCCTTCTGTGTGCTTGTTTTCATTTTGTTCTCCTCACATGCTTTACCTTGTTTGTGACCCCGCCCCAATCATCAGTGTTCATTCCCTGCCAGCCATGTATCCCACGTGTTTCGTATTTTGTCTTGATTAGTCAGTGTATATATACATCACGCCCTGAGTCTCGTCTTTTGTGAGTTGTTAACGTATGTTGGAGTGTTTGTCTGCATGTACAGTACCTCTGCGTTTTCGTCAGCCCCTGTGTACCCTGGATTGTTTATTAAATGTTCAGTGTTCATTTGAACTTCTCTCTCCGTGCCTCTCTTGCCTGCTGAGAAGCGAGGTCGCAATCCACAGCGTCCCGTCGTTACAGAACAACTCACCACAGTTGAGATGGTGTTCGCTTCCATGTATGCGTACATCTCTGCAGACTTTGGTCTGCATTCACGGCCCCGTGTGCCGTCACAGACCTCCACGAATTTAGTTCCTTCTTTACGGCCCCGTGTGCCGTCAAGGACTGCTGCGTACTCCGGTCCGCATTCACGGCCCTGTGCGCTGTCACAGTCAGTGCACAAAATGGCCATCACATCCGAGAAGCCAGGAGGCTATCCTCAGATGCCCGGCTCTCGTCTCGCTATTTGGTGAATTCCGCTTTCGAAATCTACTCTGTATGGAGGCCAAGTTCCAGTTCCAGAATCACGGCCAGGAGTGCCATCAGAAATCCTTTGCGATTCCCAGTTTGCATCAGTCGGGTGCCAGCCCCGTATCATGGTCCAAGGAGCCGTGTTCTAAGTCGGTTTTCTTGGGGAGGGGTGAAAGTACCTGGGTCATGATGGGGAGGGGTGGGACGGGGATCGAGCCAGAGCCTGCCAGTGATCCAGGGGTTCTCCTGGGGTTCCACCAGTGACTGCACAGCTTCCAGAGATGCCGGTTCTGGCCGTAGATTCTCTGGAGGTTTCGCTGGGGGCTGCACAACCCCTGGAGGTATCAGTTGAACCCACAGATTTCTCAGAGTTTCCGCCAGCGGCTGCACAACCTCCGGAGATGTCAGTAGATTCTCCAGTTTGTGCAGCGGGATGCAGGTACGATCTCGGCCAAAATGGCCACCACTAACTGTACCCTGCTCTCTATTGCAGTCAGGTCTGCTTGGCCCTTGTGGGTGGTTTCGCTGCCTGTTCCGCCCTGGTGGGCCTCTCCGATCTCTGCTCCCCCCAGGTGGTGTTCATTTGAACTCTCCGTGCCTCTCTTGCCTGCTGAGAAGCAAGGTCGCGATCCACAGCGCCTCGTCGTTACAATGGGAAAACAGAAACTCTGTTATTTTATGAATTACTCATTAATACCTTATTTAGACTAATAGGCCTACATGTGAATATGTAGATGCATATACCTTCATTTCTATCATCACCAGACAGAGCTGCACCAAAACCCATACAAAACAATGTTCCTCTGAAAGCAACTTTTATTGTGCAGAATAAGCAGTTATTGTACCTTTTTAAATGTCACAAAGTACTTTTTATTCTCTGAGAAGATTATCTGTAGAGGTGCTAAACGCTGTTTTGCAGGAAGAGACTTTTGCTGCATAGAAACCTTGATGAGTGTGCAGAAGGTTTTGTGCCCTTGTTCTTCTGCTGGCTGAGGTCTGTCCTCTGTTCTTCACTGTATGTGGGTTAATATTTTTAGCAGTGCCCTATTTCTGATGGTTGCGTTATTCTAGTTGCTTTCTGTGATTAGACAAAACCCTGATAAAAAATGCCCCTGGCTAAATTTACACAACAACCATTGAAAAAGCTGGTTCAAGTATAGTTCTGTAAATAATCCAGGGTGTTTGTAACAGCCTTTAATAAAGCCCCCATTTGTTGCAAAAACAATTATTGGCAAACATTAAGAGATATTAGGAAGACTAACAGATTGTTTTTAAAGTTTAATTAGTGATTTTTATGAATGTCTTCAGGTATTTGGTAATTTTATGTATTAGGGGTTCAAGGACCAAAGGTGCCAAGTGATATGTATTCACAGTTATCTACAGTTTCCAAACATCAGTAGAAAAATCAGGGTTATGCTAATTCTTAATTTCTTGGCTCCTCCACAGTCCTCCATACTGTGTCATATTAATTAATTAATTTGACACTGACATTGTTCGTGCCATTAACTTTTATTTGCAATGCACTTTCTCATTTTGCATATGATTCTAATGAGGCAAGTTTGAGTGTCCTGAGCACACAGTGTGGGTATCCTTTAGTGACCCAGGGAGGATTTACAAGAGTGCATCTGTCAATGGATACTGTGCAAAGTGCTTCCAGGGATTTCAGAATCAATCTGTGTTGCACATTTCTTACTGTGAATGAGGGATCCTAAATTCCTTAGAGAAATTATCTTTGGCTCATCTGAACAGATGGAGGCTTTTTCCTCCAAAAGGCTGACTTTATTGCCTTACAGATTTGTTTCTTAGTAAAATCAAGTTTTCTTACACTCTTTTCTGTCCATTTCTCAAAAAACAAAAAAAGTCATTACTTTGTTAGATTGATCTAAATTTTTTTGGTAAACGTCATCATCAATTTTTGTTCTGATGACAGTATAACTGCAGGGACAATTTATTGTATTAGCATCTCTATTTGCTAATTCTTGCAAATGACAAAAGCTGCTGACACTTTCTATGAAGCCTGTATTTATAACCCATTATAAGGGTGCTCTTAATGCATTATAATGACTGCATAATGCATTATAAAAAACATTATAATTTATTGTAACATCTCATGAATTATAATCCATTGTAATATTTAGGTATGATCATAACTATAAAACACACAATGAACACCATATTAAATCTTCATTTATAAAGGACTATCATATCTTGACGTTGTTTATTTAAAATCTGCAAAGTACTACAAAGTCCTGTGAGGCTAATGTGAGCTTTCTAATACTTTCAACTGAAAAATGACAAGTACTGTAGTTGCAGACTTACTTATCAACAGAATAAAATTCAAAGCAAATGTGTAATATTCATCTGATCTGATATCTGATCTTATGGCTGTTTGAGAACCATCAAGTACCCATCTAGTAGCATACACACAAAAGTCATTTTTTTCATATCAATACCACAAGCTTTTGTTTTGGCGTACTATTTATATGCATTTTCATGAGATCAGGTTAAATAGTAATTATAAAGGTTCATTAAGGTCTTTAATCACTGCAATTTCCATGTATCAAGTACAGTCTCATACCCACACTTTTTTAGTCAATAAATGGAAATGCAAGCTTATGTAAGTCATATTTGTCAGCTTTGGCATGCTAATGATTCTTTAGGGGTTTCTGGAGGCTGTTAATTTGCTGTTCTAGAGGAGATGTATAAATAAACCTGTCACATTTGTTGATCAACTCACAGCACTTCTGCACTCTGAGCAGTTTTTTAGTCTAGCCTCTCTTATTTAAAAATGGCAAATGAATGCCCACACATAATCATAATTCCATCTCAGCTACTTAAGTCATTTGTGGAACTCAAGCTTGCATCTTTCCATGAAGAGTGATGGAAACCTGCTTAAAGCTTAAAAGGTGTTTGTTAGTTTTTAATCATGGTTTTCATAATGTCTGGTAAGACTTTCTATGAAGTGAATCAATATTGCCATCCATCCATTCTCTGTAGGGCTGTCAGGATGCTGGTGCCTTATAACATTATAATGGTAACTATCGGGTGTAGCCTTCATTTTAAAAGTGAGGATGATGGTAAAATTTAATAGGCCTACAATTTAATTTAATGCATTTTTTATGTATGTATGTATAATTGACATCTTTTAGCTCTAAATACACTACTGACCAATAATTATAAACAATAATAACCAGTAATTTGTATTTATTTAATTATTACAGATATTTTTTTGCCACTTCATAAGTTATTACTTCTGTTATTATGTCTGTCTTGGACTTTCAAGCAACCTTTTACGCAACCTTCAGCTTTGAGTATGAATGAAACATACTCTGAATTAGAACCACCACCTCGTCCTGGATACAAATAAAATGTTGGGCAATACTTGAACTATCTTCTCTGTAGATTTGTTCACATTGGCCGTTGAAAACTCTTTATGAGTGCACGTTAGGGAAGTAACGGTATTGTAAATACCATCGTACCGCAATATAAAATTTTTTCGATAATACCGTGGTCGCGTGACTCGATAAAATGATATGTCTTCTGTTGTCATTACAGATCAGTGTTGCCAACTTAGCCACTTTGTCTCTATATTTAGCGACTATTCAGACCCCCTTGGCGTCATTTTTCCCTAAAAGCGACTAGCGACAAATCTAGAGACTTCTTGGACAAACCTCAGCGAGTCTACGGTACTGTAGACTTGTTTTCTCGGCGCGCACACCAGTGTTGGGTGTAACGCGTTACAAAGTACACACCCATTACTTTTTTCAGTAACTAGTAGTGTAAGGCATTACTTGTCTTAAAATAGTAATATTATTAAAATTTTCCCGAGGTAGTTACTTGCGTTACATTTGCCAGTAGCACCTTCATCACACACAAGGAACACAGCACAGAGAACAGAAGGGAAGGG
>JAUMHQ010000069.1:5941158-5967520 GCA_032361165.1 Enteromius paludinosus
GCGGTGATGAGATGCACCTGGCTGTGATTATTGCACGCCAATATTCATTGGCCTTTTTCAAAGACTCGAAGACGATTCGTCTCTCATGCGAGATCCCATATGTAACGTCGAAGTGATTCGACTGAAAGGGTAACCATGTTTGGTTAAATTATATTTTAACATTTGTACACCAACATTAGATGAAAACCGCTTTTTTTGTGTCTGTGTGTGTGTGTGTGTGTGTGTGTGTGTGTGTGTGTGTGTTTTAGTTACCTCCCTCAGTGTATTTTCTTCTTGTATCCTTGTATTTTGAAATGGCATGGCTGTGCTGTTTCACTAATCATTGGAGGGGAATTAAAGAATGGAACACTTTTAATAACATAAGTTACCAACAGAGACAACAGGACAGTCATTAACAGCCAAAGTACACCAGTATCTAAATCTGAGAATGTAATTGCCAGAGTACCTTCTTTTTTTAATCTGCCAAATTAAAATCAAACATTATTTATTTGTACATAATTTTGAACTCTCGCACATTCACAGATAAATTACCTCCTGGTTGGAAAATAATAATAATCAACTAAGCTATAACGCTTGCAACAATTATAAGAAAAAACGTTCAAAATTAGCCAAAATAATAAACCTAATTAGGGTAGTAAAAATTAATTTCCAAAAGCACAACACTTTAAATAAGTTATAATTACTTTACATAAAAGTTTAATTATTTAATTGTTTATTTAATCAAATATCGATATGGAACGCTCAACAATTAAACAATTATTGATAACATCAACTGAGATTTTAGTGAAATTTAAAACCATAGGACAATATCCCCAATTCAGAAATCTGCTCAAGTAGTAAAGCTGTAAGTTCAATTACTTCAAAATCACCATCCCATTGCTAAAATAGCTCCTTCATAGCAAAACTGTTTTATTGTTTGACAAGTTGATATTTTTATGTAGTAACTTTTTTATGTCTCTTATTCTTCAACTCTCTTTGGTGTGTTATCACAGGAAGTTCATTCTGGTGTCTGTTGGACATTGTGCCCATTAAGAATGAGAAAGGGGAGATGGTGCTTTTTCTCTTTTCATTCAAGGACATCTCTGAAACAAAAGACAAGAGCCATCACAGCAGCAGAAATGATGGTACTGTCGACACTACAAACATTAGTTGCACTGATCTTTTTAAATTGGCCAAATAAATAGACTAGAAATGGCTTAGCATTGGTTTTCAACATTTGATTAAAAAAATGTCATGTTTTGAGGGCACATGTACTAGAATGAAAAGCTTACTTTTTAAAAGACTGAGCAGGAAGATGAGCTTCAAAAACAAAAGATTAAATATTTTCGATAGAAGCTAAACCATTTTAGAGTGAAAGCCAGCCAATATCACACATCAAATAGTTTAATCAACTGTCTTTGCAGGCTTTAGGAGTAGAATCTACAAAACATCTGCTAAAACACATGGATGCCATCTTACATAGACAAACCTAGACTATTTTCAATGTTAATTTGTAAACTGTTGAGGCTGTTAATGTTATTTTCATTTTGTGCAGATGATAAGCCATTCAAAAGGACCACTGGGAACTCTCATTTCAGTAAAGCCAGAAGGAGGGGTCACACCATGATTTACCAGCTAACCAGCCAGTTCACCCGTGACAGCAAAAACGATGTCAACTTAAGCCGAGTAAGTAAATGTATGAACTATGTACTAAAACTAAGAAAGTTCATTAAAACTCATTTGAATAGTAATCATTTCTCAGGTAAAGGCAATGGAAAAAACTAGGGGTGTAAACTGTGTTGTAATAAATGATGGGAACAAAATCATGTTGCACATGATCATTTTTGATGATAGCTCATGAATGGCTTTTGCAGTGAGAGGAGCAATTTTGAGCCCCTTGCACGATATTTAGACAACCTTAGTTCAAATCATTTAGTTCAACATGTCCATTCTTTTCTTTTTTCCTCTGAAATAATCTGGGCAATATGTCCTTATAAAATATATTTTTTATCATGGACTTGGATCTATGCTGGATCCCACTTTTTCAGTGACCTTTTGACTCAGGAAATGTTCGAACAGTGTGAAAGGTGCAGGCAAGAAGCATAAAGGATGTCTAATCCTCCATGTCACATAGCCACTGCAAAACAGGAGGCCAGATTGGCAGGTCACATTTCCGATCTCTCCTGTGAACAGATGGTCGTGTTTTCAGCACAACTTCACTCTCAGCAGAGCCACCTGCCTTCGCTCCATCACACTCCAAATGACTGAGAAAAAAATAGGCAAACAAGAACATCCCAAGCAGGGCTCAACAATAAGGATTTTTTCAGTAAATGTAACCTTCACATATTTTTACATGCTCCATCACAAAAAGAGATATGTTAGTGAAAGTAAAATTTTTCATAAATTTTAATTTTACTGTAATAGCTGGAAATTAGCTAAAATGTAACCTAATACATACGTTTGATTCCTCAGGGCTGTGCACATTATCAAGACGTACGGTGTTTAAAATGTTGGGCTGTGTCTTTTAGCATTTACTTGGGTTTGCGGACAAGTGTGAAGCTTTAAGAATAAGGGTCAGGGTTATCAGCCAGAAATGTATGGATTGCCTGCTTTCCTGCTTTGGGTAGGGAGTGAGATACTTCCCCAAGCAAAGGAATTCATGTTTTCTCCACACAGTGTCTGGGCTGACCCTGAGAGACAGGGTCCAAAGCTTGGACATCCAGGAGAGCCTTGGTATAGCGCCATAGCTCCTACACATTGAAAGGAGCCAGTTAAGGTGGTCTGGGAATTTGGTTAGGATGCACCTTCCAGTGGAGGTGTTCCAATCATGTCCAACAGGGAAGAGACCTCGGGGCAGACCCAGGACATCCTGGAGGGATTATATCTCTTGGAGATATACATGTTCACCTGGAGGAAGTGGCCAGAGAAAATGACATATGGGTGTCCTTACTCAGACTACTGCCAGTGATTGGATGGATGTTCTTATGGATATCTTGTTTCCAGTCCCATTTCTTTTACACTCTCCCACACCTACCTTCTGGTCTACCATCCTGTACATAAAGGCAAAAAGCCTGTTACACTTTGTTTTAAGGCAGTGTTTCCCAACCCTGTTCCTGGAGGCACACCAACACTATCCAACTGTTCCTAATCAAACGCACATGAATCAACTCATCAGCTCATTAGTACTAAAGACTCCACGACCAGAAATACATTGGTCAGATAAGGGAGACATCCAAAATGTGCACTGTTGGTGTGCCTCCAGGAACAGGGTTGGGAAACGCTGTCTTAAGGTGTCCCTGTTACAGTGTAATTACACATTTGAGTACTGAACAATATCAACTACTTGCAAATAATTTATCAATATTAATATAGTAAGTGTAACAAGTAATTTTGACAAACATTTATATGGTATGTCAGCTGGCATGTTCAAAGCATTAATGTCATTGTTAACCATCTGTGTTTTATTATACAAAATTTGAATTTGAGCGAGCTAGTGAGAGAGAACCAGCTACAGTATAAGTTTGCCTACCCAACCAGTCCTGATTGTTAATAGTAAAAAAAAAACTTGGCTTGCTGTCCTTAACAGAGGCTATAACATATAGACTATTTAAAGGCATGAGGTTGTGTTGTGTGTTCAGTGACATCACGTGTCTATTCTTTAATCTTAATGAAGAGTGTGGCAGATGAGTGCATGGAGGATTAGAAACCACATGATTTGTTGCCTCAAACTAATCATGACCAAAGACCATGAGCTTGACCCCTGCCCTGACCTCTGTGATGTAAAAGTAAAATTAAAGAAAGACCAAGATTTAACTTCTGTAATGCAATGTCCTTGCAGATATAAACTAAATTTAGATTCCTGTTAATTTTGAAGAGGATATTTAGGGAAGAATTAGACTTTATTTATGAGGAATTGATTGTGCTGTTAAATTGTCTTTATATATTATATATATAAAGACAATATATATATTATATATTTATATATTATATTTATGGGAGTGGTTGTAAAATATAAAGAAAGAGTCTATGCAAGTTTTGGGATGGGAATTGGAGTTTTTGTTCTATTTTATTTATACTTCACCATTACCTGGTCTCATGGCATAAATGAGCCGGCTCTTTGAAAGCCACAAAAAGTGCACAGGTACATATTTTAATGAGACAAGGTTGAATAAATTAAATTTTTATATATATTTTCAAATAGAAAACAACTATTTTAACTTGTTTTATTGTATTTTTGATAAAATGCAGCTATAGTAATAGTTAATGTGTTATGAACAAAGCTAATTAGACATAATGAGTCAGTTTTTAAGAAGTGGAAATGCATGTGAGGTTACTGTAGTACATAAGAATCAAATTAATCTTCTGGCTACCTTGAAGACGTTGAGATATTAGGCTAAAAGAGAACTCATCTCTCAATTTCTTTCTCGTTCCTTAATCTGTGCCTCTCTCCCTCAGGACATGTTTGAAAAACCATCCCTGCCTGAGTACAAAGTGGCAGCTGTCCAGAAGTCTCGATTCATTCTGCTGCATTACAGTGTGTCCAAGGCATTGTGGGATTGGATGATACTACTGGCTACGTTCTATGTTGCTGTGACAGTGCCGTACAACGTGTGTTTCACGGCGTACAGCGATGTGGAGACTGCAGGCAGGAGCACGATAGTTAGTGATATCGCAGTTGAAATGCTTTTTATTCTGGGTGAGACTTACTGAAAGAACTTTGAGTGTCCTTGTGCTATTAGATGTTTTACACATAAATTACTCTGTGATATATATAGAGTATATAATTGCTTCAAAAGAGACTTTTCAAGAAATGAATCTACCTTCACTTTCAGACATCATCCTGAACTTTCGCACCACTTATGTGAGTCAATCAGGGCAGGTGGTGTACGAGTCTCGCTCTATCTGTCTACATTATGCTACTACATGGTTCTTCGTGGATCTGGTGGCCGCGCTTCCCTTTGACCTGCTCTATGCATTTAACATTACTGTTGTAAGTTCACATGTGTGAATGTAGAAACCATTTTTCCAATAATATGTGACCCTGGATCAAAAAGCCAGTCATATGTAGCACAGGTTTATTTGTAGCCAAAAGTACAATGATTTTCTCAATTAGGACCCTCAAATTCCAGATTTTCGAATAGTTGTGTCTCGGCCAAATATTGTCTTACACTAAACAAACCATACATATACATCAATGGAATAAAATGGACCCTTATGATTGGTTTTGTGGTCCAGGGTCACATATAGCTTATTTTAAAATAGTAGAATTGGGAAAGTTTGATGGTTCAAAAGAAATCTTCAGAGGTCCTTTACAAAAAAAAGTTATGTAATGCTAAGTGTATGTGCCATGGTTCAGAATGGTTACAAGGTTTTTAGTTTAGTTGTATTTTTTTTGGAGAAAGTAAATTATGTGATTACAAGGTATTAATATTTGCATTGGCTTTTGACACACATGTTTGTGCTTGTTCAAGACATCTCTAGTGCACCTGCTGAAAACTGTGCGATTGTTGCGTCTACTAAGACTGCTGCAGAAGTTGGACAGATACTCGCAGTACAGCGCCATGGTACTAACGTTGCTCATGTCGATGTTTGCTCTGCTGGCTCACTGGATGGCGTGCATCTGGTACATCATCGGGCGCAAAGAGATGGAGACCAATGCCAATGGAGCCTGGGACATTGGTAAGATAGTCATACACTCTGTCAAGTCAAATACATCCTTAAAAGTTGGTGTTGTGTAGTGTTCTTACCAAGTTATATGCAAATGAGATGTTTCCTTGAAAAGTCTCACTGACTGAAGAAGATTTTGACTATCGGCATAAAGCCACATTAATTCTTATTCTGGCCAAGAACCATCTGACAAATGTGTAAAGTGACCAGGTTTTGTTTCTTCATGCTGTTCAAGGGCAGCTTTCTCTAGCTTCACAAATCACAAAAATAGACCTCCTCAAACACTTTGAGTTTGTGATCCCAATGTTTATCTGCCTAGAAGGTTCAATTTCTTTAACAGACATAACTCAAAGTGAAATACAGTTCTGTTATGTGAACCTCTTTTCAAAAGATAACATTGTATTTAGTTTCCAACTGTGCCAATACTTACCAACTAATTGCCAAGGCTGTGAGCATAATTGGGTCTAGTCAAAATTACTCCCAAGTTAAGAACCATGTATTAATCATAACCTTTTCCTTCAAATATGAACTTTAAGAATGGTGTGATAAGGGATGTTCTTACATGAAAGTACACTTTTTGTCCTAACTTTATTTTATATCCAAACAGTATTTTATTTTTTAGATCTAGATTCATATTTTATGATGGTATTACTGTACAAATGTAGCAAATTTCTGTCTTGTCTGAGGAAGAAGAGAGTTATTTTGTGCCAAAACAAAGGAAAACGATTCACAGGTTAGCCCACATACAGTAGACAGGTTTTTAAAAAGTATTGACAAACGGGTCCTACAGAGGATCCATATACTGTAAGCCATTCATCATTTTTTGGCATTAAGCTGGGGAAGAGTCCCTTGGAGCTGATGGTCTGCCATTACGCTGTTGGGGACTTGCATGAGACAAGATGTCTTCAGTGCTCGGTGCATCATTGTCATTTCACAGTAAATGCTTCCCCGTCTCTGCATTGCCTGTTGGAGTCACTAAACCATGCATTTATAAATGCAACATATGTCTGGAAGTACAAATGTGTAACAGGACATTGGTACTGTAACAGCACTTTTTGGTAAATAAAGTGTTACACTTTATATTATGTAGACAATTGTTAAGGATTTAGCATTTAATTAATCTGATGTTACTCAGCAGCAGGCAGTAAATTAGGCTTTACATATAAATTGTGGTTGGTGTCCAGAATGTTACACTTTATATTAAGTGGGCAGTTCGTCCTGAGGAGTTACCATGTATATACACTGGTATAACAGAGGTGCACCAACTACACCAACTCCACCCACTTTAGATATATCCCTAAACCTACCCAAATACACCCCCTGGTCACCCCCTGTTCCGGTTACTCTTATACATGACAACACATTTGTACTTACACACACCATTTGGAGGGTTTTTACATGTGTGTAGTTACAGAAATATTACAACTGTAGATACTAGGTAACAATGTGTACTTACACTGTAGTTACATACTAGATACACATCTAGTTACTATGTAAGTACACAGGTATTAGGGACACTTACTATAAAGTGGGACCGAATCATGTATATACTTTTGGTTAACTAACAGAATCTGTAGTTTTCCACCAAAATAGAAGCTTGGTGGTTTAATTTTTAAAGCAAATAAATAAATATGAATACATTTTTGAATGATTATTGCAATTTTGGTATTGCACAATTGTGGGAATTTTTTTAAATGATTAAATGATGAATGATGAGATACTATAATTTTCTTTTTTACTTTTGATCACTGAAAGAGAATTGGTGTTTTAAAGAGTAAAGCAGACATTTGTGTGTCTATGCAACATCAGAGATGTTCAAATCACAATCAAAACATATGAAAAAAAATTATCATATGGGTTTTTGGCCAAATCATGCAGCACTAGCATGTATTTTCTTTCTTTCTTTCTGTCAGGCTGGCTACATGAGTTGGGCAGGCGTTTGGACAAGCCCTATCTGAACACTACAGTTGGTGGTCCGTCGGTTCGCAGTGCCTATATTGCCTCTCTGTATTTCACCTTAAGCAGTTTGACCAGTGTGGGCTTCGGCAACGTTTGTGCCAACACTGATGCTGAGAAGATTTTCTCTGTTTGTACTATGCTCATTGGTGGTAAGCAGTAACTTTAACAGTATTCTAGATTGTATTCAAAGAACAGTATTCTTTAACAGTATTGTATGATTCTGTAAATGTAATATTTATCAAATGTACATGTATTAATGATTTACGTCACAAGTCTTTTCATTAACATCTTAGTTAATGTCTCAGAAAAAGTAGGGTAGAGTTTCCCCACAATCTGAACACATTTAACAACAAATAATTCTCACCATATGAACAAATAATTCGCCCATGAGCCACAAACGGGTTCAAAGACTTTTTTCATAGTACTGTATATGTTTACGTGTTAAACATTTAACATGAAGAAAACTTTCTCTGACACAGCCCTCATGCACGCTGTGGTGTTTGGGAATGTAACAGCCATCATCCAGCGCATGTACTCACGTCGCTCACTATACCACACGCGTATGAAAGATCTGAAGGACTTTATTCGTGTTCACCGGCTGCCACAGCAGCTGAAACAGCGCATGCTGGAATATTTCCAGACCACCTGGTCTGTGAATAATGGCATTGATGTCAATGAGGTGAGAAAGTCTTTGGCATTAACAAGTGTTTTTTTCTTATTCATTTTTACATTTTATGTAAAATAATTTCAGTCTGTGCAGGGATATGGGTAGCACATTATTACATAAGTATACACTAATAAAGTACTTACAAATCATTTACAAACTATTGGTTTGTGGTTAATTCCTAGTTGATAACCTGTAGTTAATACATTAATAGACTGTATACAAATAGTGAGTTCTTAATTCATTGTTACTGTAATTAACGCAATTATCATTGTTTAATTAGCTCATATTTACAGAGTTAGATAATGCTTTATTAACAAATTAGAGTTCTCACAACATATTGATTAATGTTAAATAAAGGTTTCTTTAAAGTGCTCGATAAGATTTTCCTTGACCTATAAGCTAAGATGAGATCTATTCAAACCTTATTACTACTTAACAATTCCAATTTACCTAAAGAAAAATGTCATGTCATCTGTTAGATTTTACATTTTGGTTAATTTTGAATAATCTAAGAAGTTTTATTATCTTAACATTCTTATTTTCTTGTCAAAATCACATCACATTACAGGCACACAACGATACCATTATTTGAAGATGTAAATGTCCTTAAAGCTGTGAGCATGACACCTACACATATCTGACAAAACTCCAATGCCAAGTCCAATATCAGTCAGATGTTACAGGCAGAACCCAGGACAGCACTGTTGCAGGACAAGAGGGGTTAAATTCCTTAAGATTTATTTTAATTAGATTATGTCAGCACACAGAATAGCCAGCTATAACAGTATGGTGGCAGCTGCACAGTTTGGGCATTGACAAAGTGAATCCAGTATCCATCTACTGTTGATATGTAAACACTTTATTTCATAGAGCTACTTAGTTGATAAACCACCACCTTACCAACTAAGATAACCCTTGTGTTCCCAGCTCTTGTTGTGGATGTCAGGGTTCCTCTTCGGCAGTTTTTCTCCCAGGCTGAGTATCCAATAGATTAACAGACACAAATCAGTCCTCAGGATGAGCATGTGATAGGATTTGTTTATGGGACACTATCTTGAACGAGCACTGTGGAGAGTACAGATTCGATTGTCTTGCGCCAAGAATGAATTTTACTATCTAGCCATTCTCATTAATGAGATAAGGCTGAGTGATGCTCACCAGTGAAGAGGAAGGAGCCCTTTGTTAAAAGGAGTCTGTTCATATCACACCAATTGTTTTTTTCACCAGTTTTGGCCTCCTCTGCGGAGTTGGAATGCCAGGTGAAGGGATTTTGTCAGAAAGCTAACTCAACATGGAGCAGGAAGCCCACAGGGTCATGACGCTTTCTCTATTTCGGCGGTGAAATTTTCATTGACTGTCACTGAGATGTGAAATGCACCAAAAAGACTTTCACAGTGACACTATGCAATCCACTAATGCTATACAGCTACATCTCAAACAATTTGAATATCATGTAAAAGGTCAATATTTTTTGTCATTTATTTCAGTAAACAAAAGCCATATATTATATAGATTAATTACACATAAAGTGAAACTAGTGGTGGGCCGTTATCGGTGTGCTGTGTCAGTGTGAGACTCTTATCGCGCAATAAAAAAATATCGCCGTTAATCTGTTCACAAAGTTGGGTTGGGAGCTGGGTCTATACTATGCAAGCTATGATGACTTTCACCATGATATTTTAGTGTGGATGTATACCTAGCCGAATTGCACTGTAGCTTACTTTTCAACTTTGTCTGCAAATGAGTTTGCACCAAACCTTCCCAACAAGTGCCCCCGCAGGGCTGCCAATTGTACTGAAGCAGATGGTTGGGGAAGCAGAGCACATGACTTAAACACATAATTTCTATATGTTGAATTTCAGGGAATTCAATATATCGATAAGATTATGGATATAATTGAAGGAAAACACTTTGGAATTGAGATTTGTCCTAAGTCCTAAGGGGCACGGCTCTCCCTGGTATAGATAAGCCAGGGAGGTGGCTTCAACCACCCAATGGGCCAACCTCTGTTTGGAGACAGCATTCCCTTTCTGCTGACCACCATAGCAGATAAAGAGCTGCTGGGAGCGTCTGTTGCTCCGAGCGCGGTCAGTGTAGAGGCGCAATGCACGTACAGGACACAACAACTCTAAGGCTGGCTCTGCCTTACTACCTGATCGTGAAAGGGCATGGTAGGAACCTTGGGCATGTATCCGGGTTCTCAAAATAACATGACAATCAGCCGGGCCGAACTCTAGGCACTCTTTCGTCGACAGAGAAGGCTTGTAGGTCCCCCACCCTCTTGATGGAGGCCAACGCAGTCAGGAGCAGTGTTTTCAGCATGAGATATTTTAAATCCACTGACTGAAGTGGCTCAAATGGGACCTGCCGCAGGCCTTGTAGGATGACGGCAAGATCCCAAGAGGGTACGAGGTGTGGTCTCGGGGGATTAACCCGACGCGCACCTCTGAGGAACCTTACAATGAGTTGGTGCTTCCCAAGGGACGCACCCTCCACTGCATCGTGATATGCTGCTATGGCAGGGACATACACTTTGATAGTCGAAGGGGATAGCCTGCGTTCCAACTTCTCCTGCAGGAAAGAAAGCACATCTGCGATCAGTATCTGTTCAAGGAGGCTCACTGGGGGAAAGGCGTACTTGAGCCCAGGAGACCAGCTGTGTGCCAGTAATACAGCCGGCAATGAGTAGACTCGGGGGAGGCAAAGAGATCTATCTTGACCTTGCAGAAGTGGCTATAGATCAGATGGACTACCTGGGGGTGGAGCCCTTCTCCAGGGTGGGTGGACTGCTGTGAGAGCTGATCGGCTGCACAGTTGAATGTCCCTGGAATGTGACCAGAGTGCAGAAATTTCAGCCGTGTTTTACTCCACAGGAGCAGATGGTCGGCGAGTTGTGACATGTGTCGGGAGCGTAGACCACCTTGTCTGTTGATGTACACTGCGACCGCTATGTTGTCCGTCCGGACCAGCACGTGCTTGTGGCGCAGCATCGGTCAGAAGCGACGCAGGGCCAGAGACATGGCTAACATCTCGAGGCAATTGATATGCCAAAGCAGGCGTATGCCTGTCCAGGGGCCCGAAGCTGCCTACCCATTGCACACAGCACTTTAGCCAGAGGAGGAGGCATCCTTGTTGACCACGACATGCCAGGACACCTGTCCTAAGGGGTAGGAAAAAAGGGTCGGACCACGAGCTGAATAGACGGAGACACTGCGGGGAAACACCAATCCGCAGTGTGTCACGGTGCCATGCCCATCTCGGGAAATGATCGTGTAACCAACGCTGAAGCGGTCTCATATGAAGCAAGCCCAGCGGCGTGACCAGCGGTCCAGCGGCTGAGAGGAACCACTGTTTTGTGCCTGAAAAGGTCTAGGCATTTCAGCATGGCCTGCGTGCGCTTGCTCCGCGGGCAGTCATTTCAACTGAGTCCAGCTCCATGGCGAGAAAAAAGATCCTTTGCACTGGGGAGAGCCCGGGCCACCAGAGCAGACAAAAGTTTACAAGCATTGGATGGGAGCTGCGGCTCACGCAGGCACAAGTGCACCACAGGCCTCAGACTTCGGCCTGGCGGGGTCAGCCACGGCTCCCGTCCAATGTTTGTAAGCTTTTGCGCTGCACCTGAGGGATTGCCACGTACCCCCTGGCTGCCCCGTCATCGAGTGCGGCGAGGGGAGAGGCATGACGAGTAGGGGATTAATTAAAAAATTAATCTAGATTAAAAAAATATATATGCCCACCCCTAAGTGAAATATTTCAAGTTTTTTATTTATTTGTTTTTATTATTATTATTATTATTATTGTGGCTTATAGATAATGAAGGCTGGAGTCAGTGCATCAAGAGCAACTACGCACAGATGAATCCTAGACATGGGATACAAATTCCTGTGTCAAGCCACTCCTAAACCAGAGACAATGTCAGAAGCATCTTACCTGGGCTGTGAAGAAAAACAACTGTACTGCTGCTTAGTTTTCCAAATTCTCTTTTCAGATGAAAGAAAATTTTACATTTAATTTGGAAATCAGTGCCTCAGAGTCTGGAGGAAGAGTAGAGAGGCACAGAAACCATGTTGTTAGAAGTCCATGGGAAGTTTCCACAGTCAGTGATAATTTGGCCTACCATGTGATCAGCTGGTGTTGGTCCACTGTGTTTTCTGAAGTCCACAGTCAACGCAGCCATCTACCAGGAAATTCTAAAGCACTTAATGCTTCCTTCTGCTGACAAGCTTTATGGAGATGCTGATTTCATTTTCCAGCAGGATTCGGCACCTGCCCACACTGCCAAAGGTACAAAAAGCTGGTTCAATGACTAAGATGTTACTGTGCTTGATTGGCCAGCAAACTCGCCTGACCTAAACCCCATAGAGAATCTGTGGGGTATTGACAAGAGGAAGTTGAGAGACACCAGACCCAACAATGCAGATGACCTGAAGGCCGATTTCAAAGCAACCCATTACACCTGAGCAGTGGCACAGGCTGGAGGCCCAACCAAGTATTGAGTGCATAGAAATTAACATACTTTTCAGAAGCCTGACATTTTTTTTTATTTTGATCTTATGTAATATTTTCTGAGACACTGCATTTTGGATTTTTATTATCTGGAAGCCATTCTTCACTCTGTGTAATGAATCTATATAATATATGGTTTTTGCTTTCTGAAATCAGTGACAAAAAATATTGACCTTTTTCATGATATTCAAATTTTTTGAGATGTACCTGGATCCACAGCATCACAGATAGAGTCAGGTTTCATTTACACAAACGCATTTTTGTTTTAAAACGCCTAACTTTTGCTATGGTTATGCCGTATATATCATTTACACTACTGCAGCATTTTCAAACTCGAATACTTGGGTATTTTTAAAATGATACAACAATAATGCTGCATTTTTTTTTAAATATCTTCACCCTGGCAGGAGTTTTAGTTTGAATGAATGATGGTGCGGCTGACCCAGTAAACAATAATGCCTTTCCAAAACTTTAGCAATCACAAAGCATAGCAACAGCCAAATTACTGTATGTCGTTACGACCATAAAAGAACTCAAATTGCCTGGTAATGCTCTATACCAAACATCCAGAACATCCTAACAACCTTTTTGGTCACCAGTTATCAATATTCACCAAGAGTCATCAAGATTCACCAAAATTCTAACTACTGTTCATTCATAGTTGGTGAGGTATTTGTTAAGTTTATTAAGGGGTTAAGGGGTCTAGAATATGGTCATGCAGAATTAATATGTGCTTCAGAAGTACTTATAAATAGCAAATATTTTAGTAATACTATAGTTAATTATACATTATACGTGTATTTTTTAATTGTCTGATTGTTAGGACTTTCAAATATTTTCAATAATTTTTTAACATCTAATATACTGTCAAAAGCCAAAAAACTATTTGTTAAACTTTTTTTCTGTTGCTTTTTTCTGCAGCTTTTACATGATTTTCCTGATGAGTTGCGTGCCGATATAGCCATGCACTTAAACAAAGACATCCTGCAGCTGCCTGTGTTTGATGGTGCTAGTAGGGGTTGCCTGCGCTCTCTCTCCCTCCATATCAAAACCACTTTCTGTACACCAGGAGAATATCTCATCAGACAGGGGGACGCGTTGCAGGCCAACTATTTTGTCTGTTCTGGGTCACTGGAGGTTCTAAAGGACAACATGGTGTTGGCTATTCTTGGTTTGTAACACTTCTTTTCTGCTTCTATAGCTTTTGACTTTTTTTTGGACATTATATATTGTTTTTCTTAATAATGCTATGTATTGATGTACTCTATGCTGATGAAATGTTTCAGGTAAATAGCTACAATTACCACAGCATATACTTTTGAACTCTTCTCTAGTTTGTCAAAACAAACTAAAATCATGTTTACACACTTAGAAGCAGTTGTGCCAGACACTTTCAAAGCACAAACATGAAGTTTATTTATTTTCTAAAAATGTGTGGTTAACACTTTATAATAACTACACATTATGAATCATTAGTTAAGCATGAGTAAATACTCAGTTCATCCTTTATTAAACCATTGTTCCAACATTAATAAGCATTAGTAAGCATTTTACAAGTGCAGCTATAAATATCTTTTCTTAAGCATATGTATATGTTTAATAATTATATTTTCATCCCTTATTAATTATCAATTTATAATTTCTAAATTATTACATTATTTACCAACCAGTTATTTAAGAATTGTCAGTAATTGATAAGAACATTTATAAAATCATCAAAATGTACATCAATAAATCGTATTATTTATTATACACATAATAGTTGCTCAAGTGTGTTAATAAATGCTTTATTAACACATATTCCTGCTGTAATTCATGATTAAGTCAGGTAGTTATAAAGCATTTAGTAGTTGCCAGTCATCTGTTTTTTGTCATCTAAGGTGAGGACTATTTATACCTGATACAGAACACCTAAATATTTTTTCAAGATGAAAAAAAATTAGACTGTACACTTGATAAATGAAACAAAAAAAGACTATTAATGTTGGAACAATGCTTTATGAAGGATAAACTAACTATTTACTGATGCTTAATTAATGGTTCATAGTGTGTAGTTATTATAAAGTGTTACCAATGTGTGCTGTGTGTGTCTTTAATATACTTCTAATAGTAGGATTACTGGTCTGAACGATAGATTGATATGAAAATAGATGGTAATACAAGAAAATTTATTTTATTCGATGCTGATGTTTACAGGAAAAGGAGATCTGATTGGCTCAGACCTGCCAGGCCAGAATCATGTGATCAAGACAAATGCAGATGTGAAGGCCCTGACATATTGTGACCTGCAGTACATCAGCATGAAGGGTTTAAGTGAGGTTCTTGAACTATATCCCGAGTATGCCAGCATCTTTACTACTGACATCCACCGAAACCTCACATACAATCTGAGAGAGGGCAGTGAAACTGAGGTAAGGCTACAATAAATCAATCTCAGCACACTCTTACTTGCGTAGTACACCAACAACACCATCACAGCTGTCACATCAAAATTAGCTGGTTCACTTCCATATTTAATTCTGTATAGAAATAAGAAATTTGACTTGCTGTGCATGTATGAAGGACTTGGGCACAAGACAGATATTAGATATATAAGATATTTTGTAATATATGTAGAAAGAGCTGTCTGCAACCTGTCCACAAGCTCTATTCTTTGAAACAATGGTAACTAGAGAATTGGGCATTCTCATTTTTCTCATCCATTATAATGGAAGACTGTCTGCCTCTGCTATATACTGTACAGTCTCTGACCCATCCCCTGCTGTCATTTCTTTCTCCTTACAGCAGAACAACCCAGACTCCACTGCATCAACTGAGAATAAGCGTCCAACCATTGTAGAAAAGGCTGATGATCCAGACAAGTACTTTCATGTCCCATCTGTTTCCAATACATGCCGAAACCTTCTTCTGCCCAATCTAGGCAGCCCAGTACGACGTACATCATTAGGGAATCTTTTAGGGGAGGAGTTACTGCAATTTAATGCCCTGCGACATTGCCGCTCACCTGTCAGGGGTTGGAGTCCAAATCCCTCCCCCAAACATCAGACAAAAGTACAGACACAAACCGTCCCACCCACTTCTACACCCAAACCCACCCATAGGACACAGACAGACTCTGGAAGTACAGGACGCAAACCTGCCAAACTGCTCATCCCTACTCTCAACTGCTTTGGACCACCAGATCTTAGTCCAAGGTAACGTACATTCTAAACAAATATATTATTAATAAATCATCTTAAAAACCACATTAAATAGTGATTTAACACATTTCTCATTAACTTACTTCCTATTGAATGGATGGAACAGTTTGATGTTTATGCCACAGATTAACAAAACCATGATTTGCTACTGTGAAGGGTGGTCTCAAGACCATGACACACCAATTGGACATAAAAGAACTAGCGTCTATGAAAGCGAATGGTGTTGCTGACTCGCATTGTCTACATCTGAACCAAAACGTGCCCTTGTATTTAACACAATGCAAAGAATACACTGAGTGAGAGAAACCAGAGTTAGAGAATAAAATAAAACTGGTGGCAGTACTCCTTTTTTGTCACTCAAAACTATGACTGCGGAGACAAACCATAAACAGAGCAGCACTTGCTTAACATTTTAAATATGAACCATGTTGATCAGTAGGTCTTCAGTTTGCTCGCCATTTTCTCACTTTCAACATTTTCATCTAATGCACTGGTTTGCTAAGGTGAACAGTCCAAGGAATTGAATTCCACAGGATGAAATGACAGGATCCAACAAGCATAGACGGTGTGGTGCACACCACTAAATGTGGGCTGTCAGTGAATGTTTGACAGTTGACCGTCAGCTTGGTGTGTCACAGCCTTTAGACCTACATATATTAATATTAATTAATGTTGAGTACTTTAAAAGAGCATTCGAGTTGTGTGATTGATATTTGTTAGTAACAGATTCTGTATCTGACTTTTTTATAGAGTTGTAGATGGAATTGAGGACAATGGACATGTTTTTCGTTTTAATGTGGAGGACACCACTGCCAAAAGTAGTACAGTGACATCACTGGGCAGTAAGACACTGAACGGTAATGATATTTAATTCTTAGTATTGTAATCACATACTGAATAGTTACACATAATTGGGTCATTGCATCTTTGTTTAAATGCAGGGTCTGGTCATGTGAATACATCACTGCTTCAAGAGACAAAGGAAGTGAGGGAGACCATTGCCCAACTTAACACGAAGGTACAGACAATCTAGTTCCTAAACACAGAGATCTTTTAAAATGTTCCTAATTGTACAAGCTCAGCAATCGTAATGACAAGAGGTGCACTCAAGTGATAAAACACTTTATGGTTCTAAGTTTTATAGATACTTAAATACAATATTTTAATACAACTCATTCCAGATGGGCAACCTGAAACAGGAAGTGTCAATTCTAACAAAGGATCTACATCACATAATGCACCTTCTACAAGCACAAATGGCAGTTCGTCAGTACACAGCACCTTTGTCCTCCTGTCCCTATGGAGTACACATGATGTCCAGTTCTTCTGTCAGTATGTCTCCGGCCTACATCATGGGTTCCAGTATCCACATGCAACACAAAGACCATGTTGTCCATGAGGGTCTAGTGGGGTCCACATCTTGGAGTCACGGCAGACCTGGTGGTATGGCTGCAAAATCCCTTTAGCTTTTGGTTTTTCATTGATGAAACCATCTGTATTTGTGTATACAAGTTGATCGTCATTTGATAAAAATATTTTTCTGGTTTATGCAGGTGGATCTGAATTCGCTCAACACACTGAGAAACAGGGACACTTTCACCAGCATGAGCCTCATCAACACTCTCCTGTCACAGCGAATGAACCCTGTTCCAAAGACTGGAGTTCCATCTACTCCTCAGTTCCCTCTAATATCAGCCACCATCACTTTTCTACTGGCTCCTCTCTCCTTAGCATCAGCACAGGAACCCAGGGGCCAACACCTGGAGAAAGCCCCCGAGCAGAGGGCTTATCACTGGGCATTTGTGCTGGAGATGGAGCCCATGCCAGTGTGAGCCAGTTACACCCTGTTTTGCATGCATTGTGTCCTCAAAAATTGGACAGTTTATCTTTTTCTTGCAATGTCACACCAAGCTCTTATTCAAACCTACACGTATCCACAGAACCAGCGTTCCCCTTCTTCATTCCAACCGTGGATGAAGAGCACATGACTCCAGAGGTGGCCCTAAATCAGAATGTGTTATCTTCAACATTCCTACAAGAGAATTCTCCACCTTCTCCAAAGGAATCGGACATAGTTCACTCTTCTCTTGAGGAGTCAACTGAAGTAGAGCACACCAGTCGGGAGTGCCTACTGGGTAATCAAAGGCTGGGCCAAGATAGTGAGACATCGGAGAGCAGGTCTAGCGGGTCCAGTGTAGGAATTTGTAGCCAATCCGAGAGCTCAGAGACCACATGGTGCCTGGATCTGATGGATTGACTATGAGGAAAGACTATAATCAAGATATCTGCAACCAAATTTTTTGTTTTAATTTTAAAACTATTTTCCTTTTTTATTATGAATTTCATAAGTTCATAAGTATGAAGAGAAAAAGCTGCTCAGCAGTTAATCATCTGGACCACCACCAAATCCATTTTCCACCAGCAGGGTGTGTTTGTTGTGCCTGATCTGGAACCTTTTCCAAGTCCACCACAGAAAATGGCACTAATGGTGTGGAAGAACTGGCACCACACTAACTACAACAGCCTGCTAGTCTTCAACAAGAAATCACAAAATGTTAGAAACCAGAATCTGGATGGGCTTACCAAGTAAGTTTAAAAAAAAACTTGAATATCTCTCACACATACACAAATGCACACAAGTTCCCATTTCTATCAGGATAGCTATTATCACTTTGCATATATTTACTGTACTTTTCTGGCACACACACCATATTTGCTGTACACACACCAAACACCAGATTTACTGTTAAAGTTATAATTCGCTCAAAAAAGGAAATTGTTTCAATATGCATTCATTATTTACTCACCCTCTTGCTTTTTTGAAGCCATAAGACTTCTGTTTTTTATTAATTAACTGATCAATTAATTATTTGCCTTAACCAAATCTTATTTAATAAGGAAAAGTATACAAACCAGTCCTGTAGTCCTCACTGTTCTCTTGCAATAGGACCAGCTGAATGGCAAAAACGGTGCTGTTAGCTGAAAAGTAATTGGATTGGATTTAATAACAATTTATACTTTAATAACTATTTACCTTGCCAGTTGAAAGAGTTCTGAGTGAGGAAAAGAAGGGTTCAAATCTGGCTTTACGGGGTACATTGAGCACCAAGTTGCTTCCGTCCCTAAAATTTCAAAGACAGTTGTTTATAAGAACAAGGTTAGTCTGCTGACATTGGGGACAGCAAGGATACAGATCGACAGGGAATTAAAAAAAACTCTCCACTTACCAGGATGACCGTCAACTCATTCAATTGTCATTCAACAACATCAAGTTGAAATGGTATGAAACAAGCTCCTAGGGCAGGGCTGAAGTCATCCAAAGCCAGAAAAAAGCCCTTTATCAATGAGAAGCAAAGAAGAGCCCAGCTGAGGTTTGCAAAATAACCTAAAGATTGGACCATCGCTGATAAATCCAATGTTCAGTATATGCTGATCATATGAAGCCTAGGAATGTTTTAAAGCATGGCTGCTGGTTTGAGCTGTTTTATGGTGATCCTTTGCTGGTTTTAGCTGGTTCTTAGCTGGTCCTAAGCAACTCAGGACCAGCGCATGACCAGCCTAAACCATCAGCATGCTTAAAAGCATACCTAAACTTAATATGCTGGATTTTTTAACAGGGTTGCCCAAATCCTGGTTGCCAAATGCTTAGAAAGAGATCTGGAGAGGACTACAAGCCACCCACTGCAAATTATGGTGGAGTATCGGCGATGATCTGGGGGTGAATCAGGAACATTTGTCTTTGTGAAGGAAGCATGAATCAAGCCATGTACAAGGTTGTCCTAGAAGGAAAACGTCCATTCTTTTTCCGGCAGGACAATGCTCCATTCAACACAGCCGAACCTGAACTCCATTGAAAACATCTAGAATGTGATCAAGAGGAAGGTGGACACAAGTCATCAACAAATTGAGCTGCTTTAATTCTTGTACCTGGAGTGGCATAACGTCCCCCAACTGAAATGTGAAAGTCTGGTGGGGAGCAATGCCAAGAAGCATGAAAGCAGTGACTGAAAATCAGGGTTGTTTCACCTAAATATAAAACCTAAGTTGAAAACATTATCACAAACATTAGTTGTGTTTTTTTTAATTGAATGTGGACTTCATCACGGCATCATTTTTGTTATTTTAACCATTTGTCATTTTCTGCAAATAAATGCTCTAAATTATGATTATTTGGAAGAAATGGGGAAATGTTGTCAGTAGTTTACAGAATAAAACAAATTAGTTCTTTGCTCATACACATACAAATGAGAAGCTGATCATCAATCAAGTATCGTCTCCTAATTTCTTCCAGAGCTATAAAGCAAACAGAAAAAGAAAATCTTTTGGTAACCCTTCACAATAACGTTTTATTAGTTGACCTCAGTTATTACAGTACATTAAACAACGAGCAAAACATTTTTTGCATTGATGTATTAATCTTACACATCTACAAAATCTGTTAACATTGGAATAATTAATATACAATTTGTTATTTGCCTGTTAGCTCAAGTACATTAATTTGCATTTATAGTATAATCCTGCTCAGTCTTCACTGTAGGACACAAAAAAACTGTTGCAACATGGAAGTAAGCTGTTTTCTTGGCAAAATACTTGCAGTTCATTAGCTAGTTCAGTTAACAAGTAAAATAACCGGAGCCCTTGCACATTTGTGATGCAAATATCCGCACCCACTCTTATAAAGTGTATAAAGAAGTGGTTCTTCTGCTGGAAGATATTTCTGATTAATGTTATTCAATAAGTTGTTCTAAGTTTAATTCTAAGGACCAGTATTTTGCATTGCTATTTATACCATTTAATGATCAACTGGCAAAAATGCAAATTAATTTTAAAACTGCTTTAACTTTTCAGAAGCTTGGTTCCTGGTATTCCATCTCTTTCTCAAAAACTGTACAACTATGCAAAGCTACATATGAATTATGTATTTCATGAGTTCATCTTCACTAAAAAGAAGAAGAAAATTTTTTTTGACTGTATTGTCTATGTTCATGAGTTCATAAATATGTCAACTGTGGACAGTTGTAGAATTCACAGAATTCTATTTCATAAATCATTTTAATGTTAGTTTTCTGTATATCTATATGTTCCTGAGTTGCATAGTGGATGATTATTTTTCCTACAGAAAATGTGCTCTGAAATGTTGAATGAATATTTTAAACTACTGTAGATACTGTATCTAGGACACAGCATGTACGTACAGTACTTTATCATTTCTCTGTTTGCTCAAATGGGACATTTCAAAGAAAAGCAGGCGAATGCACTTATGGAATAAACTTTTAATGTAGAGTTAATTATATTGAAAAATGTATTGTATTATATCCATGTTACCAGTTTTTGCAGCAGATTGTTCTAAAATACCTCTATGGCCATGATATGAATCAATTTTAATACTTCTTATTTTTATTGTTTTCAATTAGATGACCTTATTATAATGTATTTTTTGACCATGTAGTACTGGAAGAAATGTTACCATAAAATTAAAAGCCCAGAATATATCTGTAAAAAGGATTATTCTGTGTTACTTTCTTAACAGATAAAATGACAGCCACTTTAATACATAAATGCACAGTTGACAGAATACTGCATGCCAAATTAACAATTATGCATTTCAAATATATTGAGGATTGCTGTCATTGTTGAATCTGGGAATGTTGCATTAAAAGCTGCTGCCAGAACTCCAGTAGTACCCTATTGCACTGATTTTAATACTTTTATTAATGAAACTCAGGGTTTATTTTCATTCGCACAATGTGTGACCACTTAAATCAATGATAAGAAGCTATTTAATTTAATTCTGCATTTTATGCAACATGGGCCTGCACACGTATGAATTAATAGAGACTTTCATGTGGACACTTGTATAACCATACGTGAATAAAGTTGTAGTAAATGGTCAAAAATGAACTTGAGTGGTCATAAAAGTAGCTTTGCAGTAGCAAACTTAACTAAAATTATTACACACTTATGTATTATGTTTATACCTTTAAAAACTATGACACTAAATACCGAAAACAGGAGATTGTAATTGTTCTGTAGAGGGCTGTTTATGCTTTTATTGATTATCAGTCAAAACTAAACTTTTTAATTGCTCTCATTTACATGAAATACCCTTGAATCTTATACAAAATTATATATAAAATGATTTTAGAAAATAATTTTCCTCTCATTTTACCACTTTTTGCATGGTAACGGTTATCAAATTGTAAATTTGCTTTGTTTATATGCATGCAATTATATTTAATTATGAAGGTTTTAATAAAACACCTTTTCCCCTATAGTGTTTTTAGTATCTTTGTCTCAACTTCATTATGTGTAAGTAGTTTTGGGCAGGGTCACAATTTATTTTTAAAATCACCTTACTAAATACATCTGTGTTGTCTTTTCTCATATGTAAATTAATTCAAGCCAATATAAAAAAACCACTTTATTTTAGGGTCTCTTAACAAGTTACTTATTAGCATGAATATTAATATTAGCCATTTATTAGTATAAATTTAGCACATATTTTTGCCTTATTCTACATAACTATATTCTACATCCTTAATTGTACCCAAACCCATAACTTCACAACCATATTATGAACAATTAATAAGCAGCAAATTAGACATTTATTGAGTCATAGTGAATGTTCCTTATTCTAAAGTGTTACCCAAAGCTGGATCTGACATAGCATTGGTTAATACAGATAGTTTAATGAACCATTGTATTCACATTTACACTGCAAAATAATATGATTTGAAATGAATGCAATTAATGTTTAAGCTTAAGCTTGTTGATGCAGTTGCTGTAACGGTTTCCTCAAATTTCATTGCAAAGCTTTCAGAAGCCATCTTGTAACTCCAAACTCAAGGATGCATTTATTTTTTCATCATACTTAGGAATTGCATTTGTTAGCCAACATGATACTCACAAAATGGCCCATTCTGCTGTGGAGTGAATGATTGATTGATTGATTGACTGATTGAATTTTATGGTCTACAATTCAGTTTCAACAGTGTTTTTAAGGGATTACCACATATTGCTGACTATTAAACCACCTCCAGATTAACCAAAGCTTTGTGCTGAATGCATAGAATAGCTAGACACTTGTTCTTAGGATTAAGGAATTTATTTTCTTATTCACACTTAATGAATAAAGAACAATAAAGCAGTTTCTGTGATCAGGGTCATTATGCATATTTTACACTTGAAGCAAGATTTTTTTACAGCATTGTGTAAAAAAGTTGCTTTGTTCTCGGTTTGCTGCCCAATATAAGATGTTCAATCATTTCTTGGACGATCGGGATAGTATCAGTATCAGCCTGAAAAGGAATGACGGAAATACCTGTATCTTAGTCAATCATCTCAACTGGTGTGTTGGGCTATCCTTGTCTGTGATTCCACAATAAAGTAAATGGCAATCCAATGCTGTTCCTGACTCACTTTCACATATAATGCATATAGAAGTGCAAGCTCAGAATGCTATATACAAGCTACAAAGTGATAATAGATAAAAAAATCAGTTGGGAGGAAATAATCTAAACTTCATATCGCATGTAGAACCATGTAGAAATGGCAAGAGCATCTATTAAAAACCGTATGCGTTGTAGATTAGCATCAGACACATGATGTTTGGAAATAGTGTAAATTGTTCCTAATATGTGAGACATACAAGCCATGGATCTCCAATGATATTTACAATCTATATTGGTGGTGGAACCTGGCCATATTTTGGACCTTGTATCAGCACCAACCAAGGTTGAATCAATGCTTTCTGTTCAATGTTAATTTTTTCAGCAAGTGACTTTCATTGGTTGTGACATTCATTGGTTGGACTAATGTTCCTGTGTTTGGCTGGTCTGAATTAAACAGAATTTTTTTTTTTTTTTAAATGAGACTGAGCCACTTTGTAACACTTTTCAAAAGGAACCATCTACCGTCTTTGCACATAAAACTAGGTGGGCAGAAAATATTTTAGCATTGCAAAAAAACATGCTTCTTTCATTTGAACTTGAAAATTCAGGAAAAAGCCCTCTGTAGTAGAAAGTCTGCAAACTCTCTCCTGCGTATCACACGTTGCATCTTGAAAGTGTTGGAAGAAGTACTGGAGAAGGCCATCGAGCGCTCTTTCAGTTCTTGGAATGTTCCATCACGAACGAGCTGAACTCTCATTGGTCCAATGCTGCCCTTTATCCTGAACGATCGGTATATATCAGAGTCCTCCTGGAGGCAGTGATCTAGCTGTTGGGTTTGAAAAGCAATCAGGAATATAATAAGCAGTAAAAGAGAATGGTTTCTTCAAAGTTCTTAAATGAACATTACAGACCTTGTATCTTTGTTCCTCTGAAAGGTTCCTAACACCCTTTAGCTCAACAAACACAAGATAATGCGGCTGAGCTATTCCAGATGCACTGCCTACAGCAAACACAAACAACAAGTTAAATGCATCATTGAATAATTTTTATTTTTTGTATTACGTAAATAGGACAGTTTGATCAATTCTTCAGTTATACTGATGTTTACACAGACTAACATCTATCACGATAGTCATGCATATACTGAAGTGAAGTGACAGCTGAAAGATTTGCAAATTGCTATATAGAGTTTAAATTGTAATGACCCTGAAACATTCCTTTAAAATACAAAGGACTTCATAAAAGACAAACATTACCTAAAACGCCGCTCTCAACACAGCTGTAGTCTACTAGTTTAGCTCCCGGCCACTGTGTTACTGCCCTCTTAAGAGTCCCCAAAAACAGTGATTCAGATACTTTCTCACCACGTACGCTCAACATTTGCCCACGCCTGAACACATGTCAAACACACCATTGCACATGATGAATGATCAGTGTTTCTCAAAATCTCAGACAAGGTAGAATCTTTTTTCAGAATTAGGCAAAAACAAATCTGTATATACATTTGTAAGAAAGCGTTATGACTTTAGAAGCATATAGCACTGCAAGGGCAAACAGAATAATATCGCTCCAAGTGACTAGTCAGAATATAACACAAGTTCATGCATTTCCTTGTGTTCATACACTCCAAGTTGATGATCTTAGTGATGCTAACCTCATATGAAAACCTCATATCCCCATCCTCACTCGCACAGCCCAATTTATTTAAATATGGCATATGTAGATATATTAAAAACGTAACAAGATATTGCAATTACATTAAAAAAAAAAATTAGTAATGCATAATAAAAATGTGTACCTATACTGAAACTCCACTTTTGGACATTGGTTATGAAACCCAACTACTTTCACAACATCTCCGATGCGATACCTGAAAAACACAAAAGACAGACATTAAAGAATGTTTTGAACTGAATTAATGATTTTTTTATACACTAATTCATGACATCATCTGTGTTGATGACATCATCAGGACAGTGCTCAAAAACAGCATTACAGCACAGCCTGTTCACTGTCAAAATTAATAACGGATAAAAGCTTAGTAACTTGTTATGCATTATGTTAATAACATTTCAGAATTCTTCTTGAGACATTGCTTTTGCATGAGTTTAACAGTAAAGTCCAAAGTATGCTTTCCTGTTTTATGTGGAAGTTAAAAAATTCTCTCATAGGCGTGGCCAGATTGTCACGTCGCAAAAAAAATAAATAAAAAAATAAAAAAAATAGTGCTCTGATATCTCTCTGTCTGTCACATGACTTTAATACTCAAGATTTAACAAAACTATACTTTCTAAACTGCCTAAATGACAAAATTAGTATGTTGATAACTACATTTTTAAAAAATCCTAATACTGAACACAAGTGATACTTTTTCCCCATACAAGGTGTACTATATGATTTACTTTAAATAGAAATACAGTAACCATGTTTTTTGGCAAATGGATTACCATTTGTATTTAGTTTCGTGG
This sequence comes from Enteromius paludinosus, assembly GCA_032361165.1. Taxonomy (NCBI): domain Eukaryota; kingdom Metazoa; phylum Chordata; class Actinopteri; order Cypriniformes; family Cyprinidae; genus Enteromius; species Enteromius paludinosus. The sequence continues at coordinate 5,966,996 of JAUMHQ010000069.1, forward strand.
CAAATTACATTGTGTAGCAAAACCATGATTGATTTGTGGTTACCATGGTTCAACATTTAAAATACTTGAAATCCTAAACAGTTGTTTTGCTTCTCTGTTCTAACTGGGTACTCTTACTTCATTCTTAAATCTCTTGCATTGATTACTCTGATCAAAACCATTTGGCGGAGGTTCAGAGCACACATGAGCCAAAGCTTAGCATTGCCAATCATGACTAACCGATTCATGATTCGCTGGCGAATTCAGAAATGAGCTCTTCAGTACATTCGGTAGATAATTATATAATAATTTTAATAATATAAATCAGGGCAGCGGGCCAAATCGGCTGCCAGGCCAAAAGGGAATTGCCTGGTTCTCCCAGTCAAGGCACCTGGTAAAGGCAGCAAAAGCAGGAAATTGAAAGAAAACCCTGTTATGTCATGACAACTCTCTGAAAGGTTAGCATGTTAATATACAGGTCCTTTTCAAAAAATTAGCATATTGTGATAAAGTTCATTATTTTCTGTAATGTACTGATAAACATTA
>JAUMHQ010000069.1:6016724-6031560 GCA_032361165.1 Enteromius paludinosus
ATATAAATCTTTACTTATTCCCTTCCCTTTTCAGCTTGTTCTTAATTTGAACAATATCGCGAAGAAGTCAAGAACCAAACATTTGATAAATGTCAAATGCAAATTAACAAACCAACATGCATCTGTGAAACATCTTTGTTTGTTACTTTACTTTTTTTTTTTAAAGGTCTGAACTCAATTGGACACACACACACACTTTTAGGATGAACTGTAAAACTCTGAACATGTTTTCATGAAATGACACCTAAAATAAGCATATTTAAAGCAAGTCTCACTACTCTATACTATGACACAATGATAATACATGGCAAAAAAGAACCTTGTGGAACAACGGAGACTCCCCAAATACTTGAAACTAAGGTCCACTATAAAGCAAGGACCTGTAAGAGGGTGGTAGTGTTGGGGGTGTGAATGAGTGATTTTAAGGGAGGACAAGACAGAAAAAAACAGCAGGAGGTGATGGTGGCATGACGTGCACCAGACGGAGGGACAACCACAGACCACCAGTTAAACGACCCTTACGTTTAATTACTGATCAAATCGCTCAATATGAGCTTCTGGACAGTATCATGCAGACATGCATGATCAAAAGGCAACATAAACATTTATTTTAAAAAGGCATTTGATGACTAGAAAATAAAAATCATAGTTACAGCACCTACACTCCACAGGGACACAAAGAGTCATGATAAGGCTTTGAGACACAGTACACTGATAAAATGGCTCTAATTACAGTCCTTCAAAGTGAATGCATGCCAGAAAAAAACACACAAGACTGGATCTCATCAGATCTGTCAAGCCTCCACCATTGTTATCAGAGCCTGAGATTGGACTTTACCAAGTGGAGTGGGGGGTGAAATGAATGTGTTTTAAGCACACATAATCATGTCAGAAAAGCCATACAAAAAGTCTAGTTTTCACAAAAATCTGTTTACCCTGCTAAAACCAACATATAAAAAGTGACATTCATGGCATAAAAGCCAGTCTTTTATGTAAACGTTGCAGGTTCCTAAAAAGTACACATTCACACAAACACAGCCCTAATCCTAACAAATGTCCAGCACATCATTTCTGGTTGATTTGTAGGGCAGTAAACCAACCACACACACACCACATTTCAAGTTTATAAATGGTCAACATTCAATTGGTCTTGTCAAGCATTTCATTGATTGTCCCAAAACATTACAAGGGCCCATTCAGGAAACAAGAGCAGCCAACGTACCTCCCCATTGACATTTAAAGTCTGAGGTAGTAATTGTGTCAAAGAAGGTCACATGAATGGACAGAAGTTACAACAGAGTGTCAACATTGGTTGGGTAGATTCTTTAGTCAATATTTGCCCTGTAACTGTTCAGTCCACAGAGGGATTTTCTCAAAGAATTCCCTGAGACAATCTATACAGTAATGAGCAGCATTAGTGGTAGCAAATCTTTGTGTAAACCTGAGCAGTGCCAAAGATGAGAAGCCATGTTCTAGGACTATTTTGTGCATAGTTCAAAGAGAATATTTGCAAAGAGAAGGCCCGTTCTGAAGGGCATACTGGTTTGGAGGTGGATGAGCAGTCTGATTGTTGGGGCCAAGCGCATCAAACACGCTCTTATTGGGTGGAACAGATTGCAGCATACTGTCCAAGTCCATGAGAAGGGGTGGGGCTTGTATGGAAACTGGCCCACTTGGCAGGATGGGCCAGTAAGGGTGACCAATCAAGTGTGATGAAGTGACGTGTGCACCACCGTAACCGTAGAATGGAATACCGCCCAGTGGCATGAACGGGTTTCCATTAAAGCGCATGCTAGGAGGGGCTACTGCGTTGGGAGGGGTGTACTTGGCGTAGGAAGTCGGGAGCTCCCATGGAGGTGTGGTCCCGCGTTTGGAGCTTTTGTTAGGTGGTGGGCAGGAGTCACTGTATCCATCTGAAGTTGATCTTCGATTACCTGATCTTTTCCCAATGAGTGTCACCCCTCTCCAGTCCTCGTCTGACAAATCCGACGCAGGACTGACGGAGCTGGTTGATGAACTGCAATTATACGAGCCGTTACAAGGACGTGGTGGAGTGGTAGAGCGAGTGTGCGGAGGAGGCCCGATGCCCCAACTTTCTCTCTCTCTAAGCACTTCCCCAGCAGAACTGGCAGGCCTGAGGCTATGCAGGAGAGAATCTATAGCAAATGTAGAGTCCAGTTTGGGACGATAGGGGTCCTCTGATGGGGGTGGGCTGTGACGGGTGGGGACAGGGGGTAAGGAGAGGTCAGCAGGCAGTGTTTTGGATTTGATAGGCTGAGCGTAACCTTGAAAGATGTACGGGGCCAGGTCCTGAGCAAAGATGGTTTCATCCTGACGAGACACTGCCGTATTTTGCCTTTTCAGGAGCTCCAGTGGAATTCGGCTCACTTCTACAGTCCAAAAGTTACCTTTACCTTGAGGTTTACCAGGATCTTTAAGAATCTAGAGGAGGGGCAACAAGTTAATGTCAAATTAACATCAAACAAACACATTTTTTTAGTCACGTGAAATAAAACACACCTTCACAAAGCAGTCGTAAGATGACAGGTTGTGTCGGACTGAATCCCTCCAGCCTTTGTAATTTCCTTTGAAGAATGGAAAAAGGGTGCTGATCTCCTTCAGAATCTGTTTTCGAAGACAATTTATTCATAATTATTAAAAATATACAGTATTACAGCATTATTATTTCATCACTAAACTGCACAGATTTCAAACAGGCAACTGTATATTGCTAATAATACATGAATCTTGATTTTCTGCTACAAAAACCAACAGTGCTGCGCATGCATAGGCCTACACATTTGAGATTTTCTTTGGGGTGATATTTATTTAAACAGGTATGGTAATACGAGTACGCCTAATTTGCATATTTTAAAAGTCACTTTAAAATGTGTTTAAGATACAGGATTTGCGTGCAATTTTATTCGGAGAAAGAAAAGTCGAGTCCAATCACCTGTAGCAGCAGACCCTACCTCAAATCATTTACAAATATTCACAGGAGTCACTCTTGAATAGTCAGCAAACTGTTAATCCCGATGGCCGATTCTTACAAGTTGCGACATTTCGGAACAATTGCGTAGTAATTGCAGCACAGTGTGATTCCAGCCACAGCTATCAGCATGATAGAGTATCGGCCTCTGCTTTCACTATTCAAAACACAAACCCCATCGAGATCCAGACACGAGACAGATTATGCTCTCCAGGCAGATTTGGATGTGCAAGACGCACTAAAACTTACTTCACATGTAAACTGGAATTATTGTCAGTATGGGGAGGGCACAGAGTTTTTATACAAATTTTAAGTTTCAATGAGTGCCAATTGAATTTCTTTTTAAGTGGAACCTGAAAGGAAGCCTCCAATAAGATTAAAAAAAAAAAAACACTTATTCTGTAGCCTACAACTTGTAAAAATGTGGATGTGGCACGGACTTGCTGCATAAAACAGTCATTTAAGCTAAAACGCCGAATTGTAAACGTATTAAGTTTTGTAGAAATAAGGCGTGACGCAAATTAATTGATTATTTCATTCACATTCCTGAGTAATTCTGACCGTTTTGAAGACAGAAGTTGCGCGTCGCGCTCCTGTGAAGATGACCTACCTCTGACAAAGTGAGCTTCTTCTCCGGAGAGTTCTGGATGACCATGGCAATCATAGCTAGGTAAGAGTAAGGTGGTTTGGGATAACGCTGATAGTTCTTCTTCTTTCCTCCACTGGAGTTTCCATCCTGCATTTCCCATGCGCTCTGATCCGTCGGTTTGGCTCTGTAACAGGAGTCCTGCGCCATCCCTATGGCCTTATCCAGCCGGCCACCGAACTCCAGCAGTGGGTTCGTGGAGCAGTGACAGCTGGTGTTGTAAGAAGAATAGCTGGTTCTGCAGTCAAGGTGATGGTCGTGTTGGGCTCCTGCTCCTACAGTGATCACGGGTGGTGCCAACAAGCCCGGACCCCCCCAGTGCTTTGTCATGCTGATGTAGAGGGGGAGGAGGCAGGGATGGTCGCTCCTCAACCCCTCAGACTGCTGGCTCCAGGTCAACTCTATTTGAGCAGCAAACAATTCACAGTTTCATGTCAATCCTGCTGCGTAATGGGAGTGAGAATGAGGCGCGATGCGCGATCACCGCGGGGGAGAAGGGGGAGGACACGATAAACATCAGCGATCAGATTTACTGAAAGACACCTTAAGTGGCCTTTCCATGATATGTCCTACATGCACAGACCTTTCGCCACCAAGCATGAAATGCGAAGAAGAATGACAGAATCTTGCATTTTCAAGTTATGCTGGATAAAGAGAATTTGGAATAAATAGCATATGTTAATCAAACATATTTTTATTTAAGATCCAGGTCCACTAACCAGTGAAATTCAAGAGAAGACTTAAGATCTGGGTAGCTAACATGACAGCAACAGCAGTGGGACTATAGCTAGAGAAAAATATTTTACGTCTATGTCATGTGTCCATTTATGTCTCCAAATTAAACACTGCAAATGAGCTTTTAAAAACCAATTGCCCCGCAGCAAGACTACTGGAGTGATTTGCAAACAAAACATGGTGAAGAGGTACTGCCCTTAAAATGTGCACATTATTATTATCATCATCATTTTATTTACTAATTTATTTTTGGAGAAAAACATTTCCGTGTTGTCTGTCAGATATAAGGAGGCGTGAGTAATAAACGAATGGAAACAGCAATACACAGATCAACACCCAATCAACAATCAGGAAATAACTGCAAACCGATCACCTAATAATAGGGAGCATTGTCTCTGTATACCAATACGCGCATCTGATGCTTATTGCGTAAAGAAAATATGGTAGGCTGTGTTAATTATTATTAGCCGGATTAAATAGCGAAAAGTGGAAACGATGTGAAATTTCCCAGCCCGAAAGGAATGTCTTTTGGGGATTGGTTTGGATTTAGAGTAGGACTCTCATATCCCAGCAAGACAGAGAAAACAAGTTGGATTAGAGAGAATCTCTTCCGTCCCGGGGGTTCAAAAACACAATAGAGGGATGAGAACTAAACTCATCACACCGAGAGCCTGATAATCGCCTTGAAAACAGATTGACAACATACTGACTACTATTGTAGCACGTTTATTGGGATACTCTTTCACATGCACATTTCTTGAATTATTAATTTAAATTGGGCTATTTGCAGGAAACTAATTGTTTTTGTGAACACTGGACATGTTTCTTAAAATTATCATTTTTGTTTTGCTTTCATATAAAAAAAAAAAAACATCCTATCAAAATATTACAAAACATTATTTTAATTTATTGTTTAAAAATAATTTAGCTTTTTTTCTGTTAGCCTAACTGAAATGCGACTCATTTACTTTTCATTACGTTAGCGTAGACTATCTAATTTTACGGTTTTTATTGAACATTCAAAACATACTGTGCATTCCTTAACAGACAAACACTTAAGTGCTGTTAAAGGAGTTGCTGTTTCTGTTAAACGAGAATGAACGCGTGTCTTACCTGCGGTACTTTCACGCGCTAGTCTCTGATTGTGTGAGAATCTGCAACTCATTTGCGTAATGATAACGTGACGGTCTAATCAAACGAACGCTCAACGCTGATTGGACAAACAACTCTTTGTTTACCAACGAACCTGTCCAAACTCTCGCTACGTAATTTCATACTTCATGTACTTTCATCTATGTTCTCCTAATACTAACAATAAATAAACAATTAAATGAACAAGGTCACGTTAGAAGAAGTCCTAGCACTATGCATATAACATATACAGCCTATTAAAAAAATAACATAAAAATAATTAAATAAAAATTACAGAAACGAATTAGCGAATTGAATTTTGATATAGAGAGTCTATTGACAGTTTGAGTATTTTGTATAAAACTATACTAATGTTGGTTCTTCACAGGTTTACAAAACAATGCAAAAATCAGTATAAGATAAACTACGCTGATGTAGCCTAGATTAGTACTAGCACAAACAGATATAGGCCTACTTTCTTTACAACTGCATTATTTTAAGGAAGTGTAGTTTTGTCTCTTGATTTCATTATCAAATAATAATAATAAAAAAATGGATACATTGAACTATGGAGTAAATATGTTGATTTGCCAAGGATAGCAACATAATATATCCCTCATTTTGGAATCAGTAAAGCGGAACTTCTTCACTTCAGATGCAGAGGACTCTATTTCCTGCGTTCCTCTGGAAAAGATCAGAAGAAGCTGTGAGGTCATTTCAGGGGTCACTAGATTAAATGCTTCAACTGAGGTTACTGTGATCTCAGATAGAGACTGTTTCTGGATTTTCATTTGAACGTTTTCCATTCAATAGTATTTCCACTTTTAGTAACATTAGAAGTATTCATTTCAAAACTGAAGGTAAACAAATCACTTTAAGCTAATTCTTGTTTATATGACTTGATGTTTCGCTATTGGAGCAGTAATTACTGACTGTGGTCATGGCCCTTTTATGAGCCCTGTGAGATAATAAACAGATAAGCTGTGTGTAACGTGCCTGCTGTGAGGGCTCTCCAATCTTAATGCTGTCTAAATCTAAATTAAATAGAGACTGCTCAATTTTGTTTATTTGTGTTTAGGACAACAGTTACTGAATATGTTTATTCATCTATGGGCATCTTGTGCCATTTGGGGCATTTGGTGACTGTATGTTTCATAATTTCTAATTATCTTATTTGTAATGTCAGATCAAGTGCAAATATTTATAACTTTAATGTGCATCGCTTCTGGTGTCAATTGCTACCAGTTATTTTAGTGTAAAATCAGTCAATGCTGTGTGATTGGCATTTATTATAATATTATTAGTATTAAATGATGTAATTATACTGGTTTCTATAGCAAAAAGTTTTACTGTTTACTGCATTTTGTTATTATTTAAGCATATCGACTTATATTGAATCTGAAGTCTTGCATATTCACTGAAAATAGCTTCCTTCTGCAAGGTGGATATGCTGTTATAATATAATGCTTCTTTTCTAACCTATTTGGAAAATCAGTTTTCATGGTGAAATGTATTGTACAAGTAGTACAATGGAAATCAGATAAAGACTTAGTTTGACAAAACTGGTCTCTCAGCAATGAGGAAATTATCAATGTTACTCAATAAAAGACCACCAAGTTAACACAAACAACACTAAATACTGCTAAAAACCCACAGTGAACGGAGAAAAATTATTTTAAAAAATCTGATTTTATTTTTTTATTATCTCCTATGTAAACTAATTTTATTTAAAAAAAATCTAGAATCTTTTCAGACAAGGAAGAGAGTACTTAAATATAGTAACTTTAAATGAGGCTGTACTACTAAGAACTAAAATAATAAAACCTAAACTAAACCCCTTATAATAAACTGCAGTGCTTGATAATACATGAAAATGTGAGATTTGTCAAAAGCTTTTTTTTCCCACAATCCTGCATGTGATTTTCATATTTAAATTAACTTTAAAGGGGGAAAAAGTAAAAGCTCTACTGTTACTGGGAGGCATCTTTAAAGGGTCCACCTCTATATTTAGTACCTGAAGGCCCGGTTTCACAAACGGGGCTTAGCTTAAGCCAGGACTAGGCATTAGTTAAATTAAGATATTTAAGCAACTTTTACAAAAATGCCTTATAAGAAACTATTACAGGTGTGCATCTTAACACAGAACAATGACACTGACGTGTTTTAAGATATGTCAGAGCAAAATATTTTCATCTGAGACAGCTCAAACATGCAATTTAGTCTGGGACTAGCTTAAGCCGTGTCTGTGAAACTGGGGGAAAGAGTGTGTTTATTAGAACCTAAATGGTACAAATGTGTATATTTTGAAAAGGTACCACCCTAGTAATAGCTTCTGTAACCTTTTTCAAATGTTTTCTAAGTTTGTGCTGATAGTAGCTAATAGAGGTCTCTTTTAAGAAGCTTCATTAATGTTGTTCACTTATAAACGTTCTAAAGGTCTACGAAATCTACTCCTCATAAAACGTTGTATTAAGCTAAGAGGCTCAAATCTAGAAGTCTCAAAATTAGAGAAATATTACAAGATTTTTGAGCATTGCATTGACTTTGGATGCATATGCAACAAATTGCTGCAATAAAATGTTCGTGCAGGCAGTTTTTACTATGCAACAACGATACATATTTAGGCTAATTTGTTAAAATAGTCAAATCTGAAGGATATTTCTCCCCGTTTTCTTTGATTTTGAGACATAGAGAAGGGGGCGCTTGACGGCTCAGAATAAATACTTCCGCTGAAGGACATCCATAACTCAGACACTTCACTTTATTACTAACATTTATGCACTAAGAAAGTAAGTTCATTTAATACTGAAATCCAAATTGTTGTCTGACATACAAATGGAATTCCGCCGTGTAATATAAATTAAATGGTCAAATAAATAAATATACAACGTTTTTAAAAAAAAATCGTACTCGAATGTGATTGGTTCAGCTTGACCAGCGCTGAGAAAAGTAACTGGTACCACGGAATAACGCCATCTATTGCTACTTAGTTGGTCTGGACCTTGAATTACACATGAACAGCAGCGCTGATCAACTTCAATAGAAATTTCATTGAAAATACACGAAGAGCTCAAAAAGAATAATTATTCTTTAGACCAGTCCACGTATTTCTCAAAACTTGATGCTGTCTTTTATCCGCACGCTCGCTTTCCCAGTGTTTGTGTGAGTGTAGCGCCGACTGTCGGGATGCGTTGAGCGAGTACACGGACCGTAGGGAGCAACGGCTGTTATGGAGATTATTTTATTTCCCCTGAAAGCTAACGGAGAGAACTTAAGCGTGGTTAAACGGACACGAATTTACCAATTGAGTTCAGCTGAAGCAACAGGTAAGACAAAAGCGTTGAATGTGACGTATCAAACAGGTGTTTAAATGACAGGTGTGTTTTCAGGTGCGATCACAGGCCACTGACACTAACTCATTCACCAACATTACCCCACTAAAAGTGGATTAATTCTTAAATGACTGATTTGATACAGAGTACTGCTAATGTTTAAAGTGTTCTCTAATCGTTGTTGGAATGTGGAATATAACGCAAGTTAATGAAGTTGGAATGAACTCTGGACTTCAGGTTAGCATTATGCTAGTAAACAGGAAATAGCATTCCAAATAAAACATGTTTTTCTGAATTTGTTCTATCATAAAACTGCGTTTTTGACATGGTACCTTTGTGTTACTATATTTTTGTACCATAGCGCGGTGTATTCTTGTGCCATGAAGTTGCATGTAAAAACCATAGTATGGGTACATAATGACCGTTCGTTAACATGTTATATGTCAAATACTAAGCTTTTAACGTAACAAACCACAATATAGTCATCCATTGGTTGGTTCCTTGATTCAATTCACGATTTACATTCATTTTCGATTCAAGTTAAAAGCAGTCTTCTCAAATTTGTGACTTTTAGTACGATTCTTTATATATATTTTTATTTGATAGAAATCGAATTATATATATACATATTTCAAATATGTTTAAAACATCTTATTTAATTTGTCTTGAGCAGGGAAAAAAAATTAAGGCACTACTTTTGTTTACTGCCCAACAGTAGGCTCATTTGAAAAGAAACATTATATGTCCAAACAGACTGCTTGGAATTTAACAGAGTGTTCTGTGCTAATATTTTAGAGCTCAGCATAATAATAAAATTGTACCATATTTTACCAAAAATTAATTAATTTAGTTTATTTCAATGTTTTTCCCCCTGGCTTCACAGTTTAGTTTTTTTTTTTTTATTCCATTAAACGGATTTTCAGGGATTGTGGGAACCTAGTAAATAAACTAATCTAGATAATACTACAGTATTGCACCACGAGTAACTCATATCCGTTTTTATGTGGAAGAGAATTGTCTATTTAGATATGAAATCAATGTAAGGATTATCTCAGATCTCCTACATCATAAGAAATCAAAAATATTTATTTTTTTGTTTATTTCCAGACAGTACAAAAATCTTGATGATAAAGAAAAGGCTGAAAAATATGCATTATATATATACATGGTGTATATGTAGCATATAATAATATTAATTTCTTGTTAGTGTTGCTAATTGTGAGACCCTATAATGCCCAGATCTATTATTATAACACATTAGATATTTTGCCTTGTCTGTTTGTCATCACTTAAGATAAAACTTTACTTTCTGTTTGTTTTACACACGCGCACACACACACACACACACACATATATATGTATATATGTATTTGTACTTTGCTCTGCTTTCTCACATTGTTCCAGTTTATCCCAGTAGACACCTGGACATTTTTTTTCTACAAAAGTACTTCTGATGTGGTCTAAAGGAATTTTTTTGATTGATTGTCCTGCAAAAGGTCACAGCAGAGAGAGTAAAGATCTTTGTACCTGGTTGCGAAGGAGTCATCAGGCACCGCACCTCTGTGATTGTAGATAGTGGGGGGAGCATACACATGTAGAGTGTAGTAGAGGGCAGTTCTATAGGGGCAGCGGCCCTTTTAAGTTGATTGAACACTAGACATGCTGCTGTATTCTGGAGCATCTGCAGCACTGGAAAGCTGGCCAGCAGAGCTTTGTGGTAATCCATTCTTAAAACGATGAGCACTTAGGCATATTCAGTCAGAAAAGAGTTGGGAGATAAAATATGGAAATACAAATACAATTATTTAATCTTATTCTCCATGCAGCACTGACCTAAAAGGACAAGAGATGGTCAGTTTGTGTAATTTTTTTAGTGAATTGTTCTTTAATGCATAATGTAGTGAATCAAACTTAAATTCAGTCGACAGGTCCATAAACCCGGTCATGTGCTATGGCTCATTTCATTCAAATACTTTAGCTCAATGAGGATAGTGTGTTAATGGATTATTCTGGCTTGAGTGCAATTTGATTGTTTTTGAAGGATTTTATAGAAGAAATGTGAAGTTTATAAGCTTTCAGGACATTAATTATGCTGTTGAAATACGTGTATGTATGCTGTAAGGGTGGTTAAATCAGCATTTGTAAAGATATAGATGGGTTAGAGAGATTTTTCTTGTGGTGAGAGAGTTGAAAAATTAGATATTAACTCTAAAATTATTAACTTAAATTGTTTTTTTTTTCTACATTAAGATAATGTCAGCTGGCATAATATTGACATCTTGTGACAATGGTGAGTAAATACTGAGATAAATTTGCCTCATGCACCATTATAAACATTTTCTTAAAAGAAAATGAGGGAGAAGTGGAAATTAATTGTGAGTTTTCAAAGAGCTGTTCTCAGTAAAATGGCTGTGTTTGACACTGATAAAAATACAGTTGACAAAATATGGGAATTTTTAATGAATATACTTTATTGATTTAGAAGTATTTTATTACAACAGCTGTACAGTTTTTACTTAAATAGACTTACTGTCATCATACAGTGATTTTCTTGTATTACACTATTACACATTGCATTATAGTGAGGGAGATCTGCTAAGATGGCAGGTGTCTTGTTTTAAAGCATGTGACATGATTTTCGTTTGACTCTTGGTGTGAATGAGTCTTTATACTTCTGTGTTGATCCTGACCTGAACATTTGGATTAGGAGAACTTGTCACTCCCACTGTTCCAAATCTAAATCTGCTTAGTGCCTATGAATAATGAATCTCTTTCTATCTGTGGTTTACTCTGGGCTAAAAAGAAAAAACTGGGCTAAAAGAAGCTGGCTTGTCACGTGCATACATTGTTTAATTATCAACAGCCTCTAAATCATTGCATTAAGACAACTGCACCAAAAAGCAAATTACAATTCTGTCATTTACTCACCCTTGAGTAGTTCCAAATCTGTATGAATTTCTTTGTTCTGTCGAACACAGTGGAAGATATTTTGAAAAAGGTTTGTAACCAGGCTGTTTTGGGTCACCATAGATTCCATAGTATTTTTAGTCGGTGGTGATCCTAAACAGCCTGGTTACAAACTTTTTTCAAAATATCTTCCATTGTGTTTGACAGAACAAAAAAATTAATACAGGTTCGGAACTACTCAAGGGTGAGTAAATGATGACAGAATGCTTCAAATGTTATCAGATGGTGATATAAGACATCAAGAGAGACATTTCTGCAATGATCAAGTTTATATGACTTGCTTAAGCTTTAAGTTTATTACTTGCATAAGTTCTACATTTTATTTTGTTTTGATTTTTCAATGACAGTTTAAAAATAACAGACGTGACAAAATCCATGGGTTCGTTTTTCAACCAGACAAAGCATAGTAATGAATTTATTCGTAGAACATGTGCAATATTATCCGTTTGATTTATTCTAATGAATAATTTTGGTAACCAGTGCGGTCACAAGCCTGAGTATGACATACCTGCAATACAAGTTTCCACTACTGAAACACCTAGAGTGAATAATTTAGTGTAAAGCAGGTATTAATAAAGATTTAGTTGTGTCTCTTTTGTTAAATGTATATTTAAAGATTAATAGGCGAATCTTGTAAATCAAAATATTTCAAATATGCACATTTCATTTAATGCAAAGAATACGTATTGTTCTCTAGTAATAATAGGTTGATTCATCATCTGAATAATTGCTAATAATTATTCAATTGGAATTTCAGTTGTTGTTGTCGTCGTTGTTTTTCTTTTTGCTAAATCCAGGCTGATGCAGTCTTAGATTATGATTGGGAAATGATCACATCAAAGGATAATGGATTATGGTCTATGAATACATTTATTGGAAATACTACTTTTGGCTGGTGATGTGATAGTGATACCAAATCAATATAAAAAATATAACATTTTAACAATACTAGTAATATTAAGAAAGAACTTAATTTGGCACCTGGTCACTTTGAACAGACAATATAAAAGATTTGATGTGTTACATCTGTGCAGAGGTCTTACAATATAAATTAAGCCTAATAGACCTGCTGCAATCTGTTACATCATTAATAACAGTCAAACAGCAATGTTGCAAAGAAATAAAAGAATCATTCATTGCATTTCTGAATTTTAATGCTGAAAGATCTCAAGTAATGTTGTTTCATTGCTTATCATTTTATTACAGAGTGTTGTTATTTTTGATTTCTAAATATTATTTTTGTCAATAATATTGACATTTTCAAATTAATTAAAAGAGTTTGCTCAATTGCAAATGAGTTTTTACTGTGGTGTCAAAATTATAGATTTTTACTGCTATTGGTGCAGACAGCTGAAATGTTTGTATCTAGCAACATTGAATATTAATAGAATTTATTCCAAACAATTCTGGAAACGTCTGACATAAACAACAGTTATATTTATTAGACTGTTTTCAAATTATACATCTATTGTAGTTTTGTAGTCCGTTGACAGCACCAACCTTTCCTTTTTACCCAGAATCACACCTTACTCGTGTCAAGTCATTATTAGTACAGGAAAAGTCTTGCTGCTTTCAAAGTTCAGTGGTTTTGATAATGATTGATCTATGACCTGTAAAGAATCTTCCTGGCAGAAATCCAAGAACAAATGCTCAGATGGCCTTTATTTGTAATTGTTATATTGCCAAGTGTTAAGTGCCAAGGCCCTCCAAATACAATGTGTCTTTATAGACATTGAGACTTTGAATAGATAACAAAAGAATGGATATCAAATTTTGTGACAATATCTCAATCCATTTTCTAGGCATGACTGTACTTACACAGTTCTATAGTAATAATTGATAGTAATTGTTCTTGAAGAAAAATAGTTCAGAGTTTAGTTTGCTTCCTCAGTGGATGTAAAAAAAAACACCCCACACACAACTTTTTTTCTGTTATTCTGAGATGTTAAATTACATTTGTGAAGCCAGAATTGTGAGATATCAAGTCACAATGATCTTTTCATTACTACTTTGAAAATGGGCTTCCACTGTGTTTTATTTGCATGCATAACATGACAGCCAACCCATTGTCATTTTTGAAAACATTTGATGCCCATATAACTGTTAGGAAACAATAGTAGTCATTATGCAAGGTGAAAGTAGATGTGGGTGTTATTTGCATAGCTATGGTAAGCAATTTGGTTATTTCTCATTATGTGACTATATGCAGGACTCTGCATATCATGGATATCTCCTTCAACTTATGGTTGCATGTGCCCACAAAGTAATCCCTCCTGACCTGAGCAATTTGAGTTATTAACCTTAATAGTTTTTTGCTAAATGAGTTTCAATAACGACCAATAGTAATACCATCCCATTTGTTTAATAAAACTAAAACTATGAGAGAAGAGATTTCAGTATGAACATAGTGTGACCTGTGGTTTGAGTCTGATTCATAAATACTCTAGATGTCTAACATCGTTCACGATTCGCTAAATTAACACAAACAAACAAAAAAAAAGAATAAATATAGCTGCAAGCAGCGATGACGGCCCTTGCCCGGTGGCATCAGAAGAACGGTGCCAAGCAGACATATGCTCTGGCGGTTTGGATTTAAGAGACACAAACAGACACACACACAATGATATATAAGACTTTGATAATAATTTCAATACGATTTCAGTTATTAACATTAACTTGAAAATGTATATTGTTCATACTTAATTAGTTATTTGTGAATCAGCTAATGTTAAAACTATATTTTTTAACTACATTAGTTAACATGAACAAAAATTATATTTGTTATTGTTAATTAAAGTCAAGTTAAAAATGTATTAATACATTATTTAATGTACATTTTGTAATATTAGTTTATGTACTGTGAATTAACATGACATGAATAATTTTAATGTTGGTTTTAACTAATATTGAATGATGTAAAATACAGGTCCTTTTCAAAAAATTAGCATATTGTGATAAGGTTCATTATTTTCTGTAATGTACTGATAAACATTAGACTTTCATATATTTTAGATTCATTACTCACAACTGAAGTAG
>JAUMHQ010000069.1:6070383-6115481 GCA_032361165.1 Enteromius paludinosus
ACTGCTACCAATCTACACTCCCTCCAGAACTCTGAGATCCGCCAGTGAGCGACGCCTCATTGTACCATCACAAAGAGACACAAAATCTCTTTCCAAAACATACTCTTACACCAGGGATAGGCAACGTCGGTCCTGGAGTGCCACTGTCCCTCAGAGTTTAGCTCCAACCCTGATCAAACACACCTGAACCATCTAATTAAGGTCTTGAGGATGACTAGGGCTCCAAGCAGGTGAGTTTTTTTGAGGGTTGGAGCTAAACTCTGCAGCACATCAGCACTCCAGGACCGACGTTGCCTACCTCTGTCTTACACCATTCCTGGCTGGTGGAATGACCTTCCCATCATGACCTTCCGAAATGCCAACGCCCTTACAACCTTCAAACGACTCCTGAAAACCCATCTCTTTCAACACTATTTGACATCATTAAAAAAAACCTTAACCCTACTCTTTCTTTCCCTTTCTAGCCTGCACTTGTTTGAAGATTGCCTGTTATACGGTATTATGAGCACTTCCTAAGTTGTTTATGCCTGTGTATGACTAATTGCTTGTTGTTTTTCCCCACCTGTAAGTCGCTTTGGATAAAAGCATCTGCTAAATGAATAAATGTAAATATAAATGTAAATGTTATTGTGCCTAAACTTTGGAATTCTATACCATACTAACTCCATTTGTTAATAATATCTCAGAATTTAAATCTTTCCTTAAAACTCACTTGTTTTCTGAATGTTACACCTCTGATTCAATAAACTGACCCCTTTGTTTAATCCACTTGTCCTCTGCATGTTTGTCTCTTAGGTCTTGTTTTGTATTTCCCGTTTGTTATATTTGACTTCTTGTATGTTTGTTGACCTAATGTTGCTTTACTTGATTACTCTTCTGGTCAATTTCCCAGTAAGTTAAAGCTTTGGAGGTATATTAGCATATAGATGACCTCAAGGTTCAAAAACATGAACTATAAATTTTCATTGGGCTTTACACTGTGTCCTAACCAGATGGAACACATTACGACAAATACGATAAAATATTTTTTTTCCCATTTTAATTTGATGTCATCTGTATGTAAAAGGAAACAAAACATACGAAAGCAGGTGAGCTGCATCACTCTTCTCTTTGATATTCTCCTTCCTGTATTTCATAAAGTCACGCAGGGTCACCAAAGGGTCATCGCCAACAGAAACCATGTTCTGAGTTGACCATGTCTCCATGGCGACAAGCACTATTCTAGTGTTCAGCTGCTCCTTGTAAATCTGGAATTTGATAGAATGTTTTGTTAAGTATAAAAATTGCAACAGTACTCAAAGACAACATCATGAGAAAACCGTATAATATAAAACTTCAGAACGTACAGCATCAGCCATGTTCACTACAGCTTTGGCAAAGTTCCTCGTCTGAGGGGTTGATCTTCGCATCTGTACAAACTACAAAGAGAAAGATCAAGACACATATTACATGAAAAAATAAATATGGAAAAGTATAACTAAAAAGTAAATATATAGGAGATCTTACCAGTTCATAATCATTGACCACTAGTAACTCTACATACTTTGTTTCACTCTGAACTGTGCGTGGACCCCTCCGAACCTGTTGAGGGACACATGGAGTCACAGATTTAGGCAAACCATTGTATTTAAAGGGCCCCTAAACTCTCGCAAGTCCACACTTTCATGACGTAATGCACGCTTTGACTGTCGGGTAGAAGTCTGCTGCAAGTTTGCACCAGTGCAATATATATATATATATGTCTGTTATAAATCAGTGGTGCAGGCTCAGCAGAAGTGTGGTAAATAATATCCACAAGGAGAGGTGCTGACAAGTACCCTTCTGAGTGCTAAAATGACAAATAGGACACGCTACAGTCTTGTGGACTTGATATGTTGAGACATGTATATGTTGTGACTGAAATGTTTTGATGGAGAATAAAAAAATGTGGAAAAGTGTTATTCGTTCTATTTTATTATTCAAATTTTAATAAAAAAATGTTTGATTTCTATTTCATATAATTCCTATTTTAATTGTTCTTAAAGTGCCCCTATTATGGGCAATTAAAGGTTCATATTTTGGCTTTGGGAGTCCCCAGCAAAAGGTTGACATGCATGCAAGGTCAAAAAACACTTAATTGTCTTATAATATGCATTTATATTAACCTTATATTGCTCAACAACTTCAATACGTTTAACGATTCAATTTTCTTCTTTGCCTCCTTTGCCAAGAAGGCATAGTGTACACTCGCCAAAATGGAGCTATGGTGACGCTATGGTGATGTTAAGGTGCTGAATTGTTGAATGAAGTAGTAGTTTTTGTTTCATATCTGTGCAAAAAGTATTCTCATCGCTTCATAGCATTACGGTTGAACCATTGATGGCAGATGGAGTTTTCTGACAATGTCTTCCATACTTCTCTGGGAACGCAAAAGAAAAGTCCTTCTTTAAGCTGCAATGTAACGCAGTGACCTGGTAGCATTTCCCAGTGGGGAACCTTAAGAGGATTTTTATGGTTACAAATGTTTGTTCCTTTTTATGTGTTTCCCAAATATGTACTTCACGTGAA
The DNA here is from genome assembly GCA_032361165.1 of Enteromius paludinosus. Classification (NCBI taxonomy): domain Eukaryota; kingdom Metazoa; phylum Chordata; class Actinopteri; order Cypriniformes; family Cyprinidae; genus Enteromius; species Enteromius paludinosus. Next base: position 6,072,931 of record JAUMHQ010000069.1, read on the forward strand.
TGTCCTTAAGTGCTACTTAAGCCACTGTCTGTTCATGATGTGCGGAAATGTCAATTATTTAACTCCATTACAACCTACGACCTTTGGTGTAATGCTAAAAAAGTGCTCTAACTCCATATGGATATAATTTTGCCTTCAATAATTCACATTATATTTTGGGTGGGAATGATTGTAACGAAGCTAGCTTTAGAAATTAAATTCATTTTAAAATATTAAGCATGTTCAGGCTCAGTGCAGTATAACAGCACAATGTCTAAATGTTTGAGATTACCAATCAAGACAAAGAATGTGAGGGTTAAATGTTCAAAAGAAAAACAGCAGGAATTGTTCTATGGCACCTCTAATAGTTAAAGAATGTAAAATAAAATGTAAACAACTGAGCATTAAAGCTGAATCCAGCGATATTTATTTGCTGACTGTGTACAATATACGAATGTTAATCTACATTATTCTTCACACAATGTAATTGCTAATTGTGAAAGCAAAGGGTAAAGATAAGGTTAGACAGAAGTTTGAATGTGTTCATATTGTGAATGTAACCTGGTTTTCCTGGTAGATGTTTAATAATTAAACTTAGAAAATGATTGAATGATAAAAAAAAATTGAACTAAAAAATGGTAAACACTGTGACTTTCACTTAAGTGAAATAGTAATTGTTATAGGGTTAGGGATAGGCAGGGCCGGCGCCACGGTGGGGTTCTGTTGGGGTTGCCCCCTCACCGGAACTATCCCGCCCCCTCAGAGCACCAGTAATGTTAAAGTTTGATTGGTCGCTTCACTCATCGAAGAGAAGATTACAGCTCTATTGAGGCTAAAGTTATGACTAAATATTTTGCTGGCGTTTTAAAGAGTTCGATGATTCTTCACAGACAAGGTTGGGCTTATATATATAACAGGGCTGCAAATGAACCAAACCCATTATAGATACTATATTGATCCCCAAGGGGAATTCAAGAACAAACAAACAAATCAAATAGTTTTTTTCTTTCTTTGAATTTCAGACGCCCCCTCTTCAGCGCTCGGCTGGCGCCGGCTCTGGGGATAGTACAGCATCATATATAAAAAATGATTAGGAAATATTCTACAATACGAAAGTGTTCTTTAAATATTTATAATGTAAATTTTATATTTTCTTTCAGCAAAAATGAGAGTTAATGAAATGCAACCAATTTAATTTTTTGGGTTTTGAGCCTGAAACCCTATTGTAATTTTTAGGATATTCTTATTATTGCTCTACCCAAGAACTGATCGTGCGGACCAAACCGTAAGGCCTATAGACTTGAAATTCTGTGAGAAGATGGACCTCAATTTGGGGAGAACCTATCAAAGTCTCAGTACAATCTCTACGATGCACCGTTTCCCGCAAAATTGAGCTATATCCGAAACCTACTTTTGCGAACTAGTCCTATATTTTTTATCCAATTGTAAACAAACCACTGCAGAAATATTCTGTGGACATTAAATATCAATAACTATCAAAAAAAGTTGAAATTTAGATTTTGGCGTGAAAAAGTACAATCAGCCTGCGTGCTAACGTTAACCAAATGTTATTCTGACTATAACTCTGGAACGGAATGAGGTACGTTAACCAAACTTGGTACACGTATGTATTGCTTCAACTTTAGTCAAAGAAAAAAATTGTGCAGGTCCTCCGCTTGGTGGCGCTATAAGACAGATTTTTTTTTTCAGCTATAACTAGGCAACTGATCTGCTTAAAATGAGATACGGAGCAACTTGGCCCAGACTGGCACAAGTCTATATAAGGGCATTTGCATATCTCAAAAAACATCAGCAAATGAAGTTTGAGCACTTAATAAACAAGGATAACGGAGGTCGATCGGAACGAAACTCAAGAACCATTGCGTCCATCAAATCGTTCATTAATTATTTACAAATATGTTAAAAACCTACTTTTCTGAACTAGTCCCTGGTTTTTTGCTCGATCAAACCACTGCTGTAATAATCTCTCTACACCCTAGATCAAAAATTATCCCAAAAAAAAAAATGTTATCCTTTGGTTAGCTATAATTGGCGTATTTAAAATTGGGGTGTGGCCGAATAAATCCGAAAGCCTATAAGAATTAAACAAAAACTTTATGAAACTTGTTGGAAACATGTGTCATTTGACTCTTAACATTTATCCAAAGTTTCATGGAGATTGGCCCATCTCCGTGAAATTTTCTGTCATGTTAAAAACCAACTTTTGGCTAAATCTCCGTCAAACCACTACTGAACAATTCTCTGGACTTCTCTAGATCGAAAATTAGCCAAAAGAAAATGTTGAATTTTGTCTTTAGGTTAGCTATAACAGGGTCAAAAGTTTAAAACCACTAATGGGCTCATTGACCACCAAAATAGTACAGTTCATGGATTTCCTTATGGAAACTTTATAAAATCACTATTATAACATTTAAAATCACATTTAGTTAAAATTTTGCTCAAAGATTTTACAATTTTGCCAGATAATCATTACAGTGAAACCTAAAAATAACATAAAGTCTTGTAATAAAAAAGACTTGCAATAACTGTCACCTATCATTTATTTTAAATATCTTGTATTGTAATGTGTGTGAATGTATGCCTGTGTATGTGTGTTTGTATTAATATAATAGTTTAACCATTTCATTTTGTGTCTGTGTGTGTGTTTGTCTGAGAGCCTATTTTACATGCTCAATGTGCTTGACTTTCTGCCATACATCCAGGTTGCCCTATACAACCTCAAAACCCATACAATGTTCGAACCCCGGTAACTGCTGCTTGCAGCTATATTTGTATTTGTCCTTGTCAGGTCTGTTCTAAAAAAGGAAGCAGCCAGTTGATGAGTAATTCATACAAAATGAAAACCCTGTCATTGTTTACTCACACTTACATCATTTCAAAACCCAAGTGGTTTACTTTTGGTGTATAAAAATTTTTTTTAGAATTTTGCTCCACAAATTAACTCCATAAAACAGCAAGAGATCAGGGGCTGTCATTCATTTTGAAGTGAGTTATTTTTTTTGCACTGTTTACAAAAAAATCCCGCAAAAAACAGTCAAAAGTCACAGAAAATTTTTTGAGGTAGGATTCAGTTGCTTTAAAATAATCACTAAAACTGAAAGCAATTCAATAACAACAATCAGATTCAACAATCAGAAATTGATTTCATAATAAATATATTTAACTCTAAACTGTGCCATCTTGTTTTGGCTAGTAGAAGTTCTGAGTGGCTGATCACCTAAAAATTTCATTTGAAAACATGCCTGTCATAGCATTTTCTTTCAGTCAACAACTAATGCCACTGCATCACTGTTATGTGAGCCAGATCAATTACTGATAAATATATAACCAGTACGTTTTATGTCATACTTCCTGCTGTTCAGCAAAAGACATTAGATAGCCCTTCCCTTTATGGAACACTTGTTCAGCTTGTTTACTGTTAGAGTAAATGGAGTACTGCTAGTTATAAGTTAACAAAACCCACTGGCATCATTGGATCATATACTCCATACTGGCTCATTTAAAGTTGTCTGGCCCAAGAGACTGTCAGCATGTTTGAAAATGTTTTTGATCACACAACTTGTGGATCAGTGCTTACTTGGGTCATAATCGACACAGGCAATTCAGTGCGATTTGGAGAATTAATTCAATAGTTAACAAAAAATGAATTAATTATTAATTAATTTAAACATTTCATTTTAGTCATCACTATATTCGTTTTAAACATCTAATCAGTTACAAACTGCAACAGTTGGCCTAGTTTAATGCTAGATGCATTTGTACAATGTCCAAAAATGTCCAAAAGCAGTGTAACCATTAATAACCATTCATTTTTATATCACATTGTATTGTCGTTTCAAGTACTTATGCAAAAAAATCCTAATTAACATACTCCTAGATGATGAGGATGACTACTGAGGAACTTTGTTTACCCTTTCAGTCGAATCACTTTAACGTTACATGAGGAGAACTCGCCAGAGAGACCAATTGCCTTTGAGCTTTATACAAAAGGCCAATGAATATTGGTGTGCACTTGATTGCAGTCAGGTGCACCTCATCACTGTGTGAGTATAAGAGGGAATGAGCGCGGTGCACATGCAGCTTTTCGCTTCAGAGCCTTCGCCGTTTGGAGTTGGAGATCCCCTTGGCTGTATTGAAGTTGACGATCGATCTACTGAAAAGAGTTCCTGCGATCTTTTGCTCTCTCATCTGGCAGTGTTTACCGGCCGGCTGTCAGTGGATCTTACGAGTTGGTGGCTGGTGGCTGTGCTAACTATTTGCATTCCAGCGAGCAAAGACCAACTGAGTGCACGGAGTTGCCACGAAAGGTCTTCCCTGGGCAATCCAGGAAAAAAGATCTAATTTTCTCATTGGTGAAGCATTCTCTGGAATGTCGATCCGACCATGCGTTTCTGGGTGCAGGAGTTTCCTCACTTATGTAGACGGACACAATCGCTGCCTCACGTGTCTGGGCCGAGAACACGCTGGGACAGCTTTTGTGGATGGGTCATGCGTTCATTGCGAGCGGATGCCCATGGCTACGTTGAGGTCCCCCCTCTCGTTCACAAGACGGCCCCCTCGCGTCCTTACCGTGGCAGCTTGTTAAACCATAATAGTTTTTCAACTGGCAGACCTCCAGGTGTCTGTACAGAATGTTCCGTGCGGTGTAAAAGCCCTGCGGATGGTGCATGTGACTTCTCTGGCTGAATCTGGTGCAGGTGGCAGACGTCGACAAAGCACGGTTTCTCCATGCTCCCATCTCCCAGGTCAGCCTATTCGGCGACACTGTCTTGGCCCAGGAGTTCTTGACAGTCCGGCAGCAGACCAAGGCGATGTCACTCATTTTGCCTTGGAGGGCCAACCAGTCCCCAAGTGCAATGTCTCAGTCTGATCATCCCTGAACAGAGAGATCTGGAGAGAACCCACAGAGATGCACAATCGCAGTTGTGCTTTCTTTCCTGCAAGAGAAGTTGGAGTGCAGACTGTCCCCTTTGACTCTCAAAGTGTATGTTGCTGCCATCACAATGCAGTGGAGGGTGCATCCCTCGGGAAGCACCAACTCATCGTCCGGTTCCTCAGAGGTGCGCATCGGGTTAATCCACCCCCCTCGTACCCTCTAGGGACCTTGCCGTCGCCCTACATGGCCTGCAGCAGGCTCCCTTCGAGCCCCTCCAGTCAGCGGATCTTAAGTATCTGACGCTGAAAACAGCGCTTCTGACTGCACTGGCCTCCATTAAGAGCGTGGGGGACCTACAAGCCTTGGCCCTGATTCTCATGTGGTATTGAGACCCCGGCCCGGCTACGTGCCCAAGGTTCCTACCACACCCTTCCGCGATCAGGTAGTGATCAGATACGTGAATATCTGTAGAAGGCTGTGTTTCCCTTCATTTCCACATGCAGAAACTATGTGTTTAGTCATGTGCTCGTCCCCAACCACCTGCTTCAGTACAACTGACAGCCCTGTGGGCCCCCCATCCTGTGCCCCAGGGGGTTGGGAAGGTTACGAGCAGACTCTCTGCTGACAAACTTGAAAAAGTATCTCGCCTGTTGGCGGGGGGTCTCTGCGTAACGCGGCCTCAAGGGTCGTGGCCTGTTCCATGGGTGTTCCCATATGTAACGTCGAAGTGATTCGACTGAAAGGGTAACACTTTCGTGCCACGACTCTGAGGTCGCGCTAACGCCGGCTCGGCTCGTGCCCTCTTATACTCACACAGTGATGAGGTGCACTCTGGCGAATTCCCCTTATGTAACGTCTCCATTCCCTTCTTCAGGGAACATGGGTTCCGTTCGTAACCTAGATGTTAAATTTATGTTTAATTTACAGACATACTTTATTTGGGCAGTGTACATGAGCTGGTTAATATTAAAATTCATGATGACTTGAGAGTGAATAACCAGTCACATTTTGATCTGTTCCAACTTTATCTGTTTTACTTTAAAGACTTGGAACTTTTGGACCCCTTTGAATTTAATTTTATTAACAAAAACAGCTGAAACATTTTGTGTTTGCAGTAGAAGGGCAATTATACAAGCTTGAAATAACATATTATGGCAAGGCAGCTGCCTCCCAGACGAATCATCGCCTTCCCCGTCTCTTCAGCGCCACCCTTCACCAGGCTCCCGATGTGAGTGGGTGGCGGAGAGGAGGGGCGCAGAACTGGACATGTCTGGTGGTGTGTGATGAGGCGCACATGAACTGAACTAAGCCTGTGTCTGTCGTTGGCTCCTTGCGTGACAATTGGTGGAGAATGTGGGCAAGGTGGAGCCAACCAGCACAGTGTGCACCACCTGATGACGTCATCCCCTCTCGCTCCAAGAAGACCAGGAGATCAGCGCCGGAACGGAGGACCCTGAGGAGACCGCCTCCCAGCCGTAAACGGGTAAGTGACTTAAAGCCTATAGTCATGTCCTGTTGCTGGTAGAGGCCGTCAGATAACTCCCGGTTTTCTCTCTCCTGGTACCGTTGTCGAGCGAGAGGGTGGCCAGCTCGGAGAGGTAATCCTGCCCTGCCCACTCCAACTGTATGGAGCCTGTTTGAGGAAGGTAGCACTCCTGCGTGGGCGGCACATCATCGACGGGGCTGTCGCCTTGGGGGAGGGAGTGTGGCGAGGCAGCCGCCTCCACAACGAATCATCGCCTTCCCCGTCTCTTCAGCGCTGCCCTTCACCAGGCTCCCGACGCAAGTGGGTGGGTGAGAGGAGGGGCGCAGAACTGGACATGTCTGGTGGCGTGTGATGAGGCGCACCAGATCTGAATTAAGCCTCATCATCGCTGCCATTATAGGATCAATGGCGCCTCTCCTCGAGGGACCATTCTCTTCCCCCGTGCATGCACGCTGGTTTCCTCGTGGGTCCAGGAAGGAGGCGGAGGGAGATCGCTATGCCATTGGAGGAGAATGGCACTCGTTGAACGGCACCCAGATGCATGACGGTGACAGCACCCACCTCTGCCTGGGCCGTGGAGGCTCCCTCGGGGATACGGAAGCAGCTAGAATCAACGGACTCCATCCCTTCTCTGGACCCTTTTGCCTCAAAACTTCCAGACCTTCACATCCCTAGGAGCACGACGAGGACACCAGTTCCCCTTTTAATTTGGACACTTTTTCCCCCTTTGGACATTTTATTTTGTTACTTTTTGTTAATAAAAAGTCTCTTTGAGGTCAGTCGCCACTCCCACTGTGTCTGTTGTTGGCTCCTCGCGTGACAATATGCATGAGTAAATGATGGCAGAGATTAAAACTGTAAACTTCTGGTCATATGTTTGGAATCATTAAGATCAATGATTAAGATAAAAACAGTAATATTATAAAATATTATTACAATTTAAACAAACCACCTGCTTCAGTACAACTGACAGCCCTGTGGGCCCCCCATCCTGTGCCCCAGGGGGTTGGGAAGGTTACGAGCAGACTCTCTGCTGACAAACTTGAAAAAGTATCTCGCCTGTTGGCGGGGGGTCTCTGCGTAACGCGGCCTCAAGGGTCGTGGCCTGTTCCATGGGTGTTCCCATATGTAACGTCGAAGTGATTCGACTGAAAGGGTAACACTTTCGTGCCACGACTCTGAGGTCGCGCTAACGCCGGCTCGGCTCGTGCCCTCTTATACTCACACAGTGATGAGGTGCACTCTGGCGAATTCCCCTTATGTAACGTCTCCATTCCCTTCTTCAGGGAACATGGGTTCCGTTCGTAACCTAGATGTTAAATTTATGTTTAATTTACAGACATACTTTATTTGGGCAGTGTACATGAGCTGGTTAATATTAAAATTCATGATGACTTGAGAGTGAATAACCAGTCACATTTTGATCTGTTCCAACTTTATCTGTTTTACTTTAAAGACTTGGAACTTTTGGACCCCTTTGAATTTAATTTTATTAACAAAAACAGCTGAAACATTTTGTGTTTGCAGTAGAAGGGCAATTATACAAGCTTGAAATAACATATTATGGCAAGGCAGCTGCCTCCCAGACGAATCATCGCCTTCCCCGTCTCTTCAGCGCCACCCTTCACCAGGCTCCCGATGTGAGTGGGTGGCGGAGAGGAGGGGCGCAGAACTGGACATGTCTGGTGGTGTGTGATGAGGCGCACATGAACTGAACTAAGCCTGTGTCTGTCGTTGGCTCCTTGCGTGACAATTGGTGGAGAATGTGGGCAAGGTGGAGCCAACCAGCACAGTGTGCACCACCTGATGACGTCATCCCCTCTCGCTCCAAGAAGACCAGGAGATCAGCGCCGGAACGGAGGACCCTGAGGAGACCGCCTCCCAGCCGTAAACGGGTAAGTGACTTAAAGCCTATAGTCATGTCCTGTTGCTGGTAGAGGCCGTCAGATAACTCCCGGTTTTCTCTCTCCTGGTACCGTTGTCGAGCGAGAGGGTGGCCAGCTCGGAGAGGTAATCCTGCCCTGCCCACTCCAACTGTATGGAGCCTGTTTGAGGAAGGTAGCACTCCTGCGTGGGCGGCACATCATCGACGGGGCTGTCGCCTTGGGGGAGGGAGTGTGGCGAGGCAGCCGCCTCCACAACGAATCATCGCCTTCCCCGTCTCTTCAGCGCTGCCCTTCACCAGGCTCCCGACGCAAGTGGGTGGGTGAGAGGAGGGGCGCAGAACTGGACATGTCTGGTGGCGTGTGATGAGGCGCACCAGATCTGAATTAAGCCTCATCATCGCTGCCATTATAGGATCAATGGCGCCTCTCCTCGAGGGACCATTCTCTTCCCCCGTGCATGCACGCTGGTTTCCTCGTGGGTCCAGGAAGGAGGCGGAGGGAGATCGCTATGCCATTGGAGGAGAATGGCACTCGTTGAACGGCACCCAGATGCATGACGGTGACAGCACCCACCTCTGCCTGGGCCGTGGAGGCTCCCTCGGGGATACGGAAGCAGCTAGAATCAACGGACTCCATCCCTTCTCTGGACCCTTTTGCCTCAAAACTTCCAGACCTTCACATCCCTAGGAGCACGACGAGGACACCAGTTCCCCTTTTAATTTGGACACTTTTTCCCCCTTTGGACATTTTATTTTGTTACTTTTTGTTAATAAAAAGTCTCTTTGAGGTCAGTCGCCACTCCCACTGTGTCTGTTGTTGGCTCCTCGCGTGACAATATGCATGAGTAAATGATGGCAGAGATTAAAACTGTAAACTTCTGGTCATATGTTTGGAATCATTAAGATCAATGATTAAGATAAAAACAGTAATATTATAAAATATTATTACAATTTAAACAAAATGTTTTTATTTACATGGATTTTAAAATGCAATGTATTCCTGAGTTTTCAGCATCCATTACTGCAGTCTTTAGTCTTCTTGAGCTAGGAACTCAAGAAACACATCTAATTGTAACCAGTTTTGAAAACATTTAATAAGTTTGAAAATTATTTTTATAGTTTAATTGGTGTTGTTTTTGCAATACACTACCATTCAGATGTTTGGGGTAAGTGCAAAACGAAATTCATATTTTTAATCAGTTTTCACAAAAGTATAACTATAACTCAAATGTGTTCAGCATTTATAATAATAAAAAACATTTCTTGAGCAAATCTGGATTTTAGAACAATTTCAGTATTGACACTAAAGACTGGAGTTATGGCTGCTTAAAATTAAGCTTTGTTAACACAAGATTATATTACATTTTAAAAATAGAATACAGTTAGCCTATTTTAAACAGTAATAATATTTCACAATATAACTATGCTTACTAATTTTACTAATTAACTTCTGAGCAGCAGTGAAAGTGAAACACACCTAATACAAAGTGAGACAAACCCAATGCATTCAGGGTTCAGTTAGGAATTCTTGGACATGGTACAACGCTTTACCACCTTTGACTGAAATCGCTTTCTAGGTGCCCTTTTCGTCAGCCTGTCGTGAATGATCAACTGACATCAGAAATAAAAACTCTCACCTGTCTTTTTGCCCGTCTCAGCCCATCTGTGAGCTCCGGCTCATTCGTTTCCATAGAAACGGGATAGTCATTGTTAATGTTAGAGTCACTGCTGTTCCCGGTGCTTCCTGGAAGAGAAGCAGCAGTATACGGATGAAAACCATCCTGAACAAAAAGTTCCCACTCGTCAGCTTTCAGTGGATCAATAAAGATGTGTATTACTGAAAAATGATCCATGCAGAAAATCAATATGAAGCAGACGGAGAAAGAGAGAGATTAGGAAGGATGTACAAGCAGTCATGGTCTGAATGATGAAGAATATATCATATAGGACAGAGACTGCATCTTACTGTATTAAAGGAAGAGTTCACTCTAAAATAATAATAATAAAAAAAAAACAACAACATTATTTTTTCCTACACAATACATATGTCCAAGTGGATCTTTTTCCATACAAAAACATGTGGACTCTATTTATTTTTTAATCAGTATATTCATGAGTCATGACAGAGTTCATGTGTGACTGGTGACTCCTTGAAAGACAGTGATTTTGAAATGACATGAGGTTCATTTTACAGTATTTGTCGAATGAGAAGAATCTGTATTTTACCTGAGGAATATGGCCTCAACTGGATGTCGGCCATTCTGTATACAACATGAGTATTTGCATCCTGTGTAACACAATAATGGAAGTCGCGTTAAATTGACATAAACATTAGAAAGTGCATCACACACAATTACCTATGAAACCTTCATTAATATTGTATGCCTCATGTTTAACTTGTCATTAGTCACAAGACAGGTTATTCTAGTAAGATTTCAAATAGCTGCCATGGGCCATTGATGGTGTCCAAAGTTCAGCAAAGGAAAAAAATAATAAATAAAACTAAAATAATACAAACTGCTAATACTAATTAGTCTTTATGGGCAACAACATGGCAATCACATATTACCTTTTGTAACACTGATCTTAAACTATACTTTGAAACCCTTTCTTTTGTTTTGTTGCTGTTCTGTACTGAATGCTTGAGATATACTAAATTGCCCTATGTTTCACTTGCTTTTGTGTAATGAAACTGAATTAAGAAAATAAACAAAAATACTAGAGTCAGCTACTGGGGGTCTAATGTTGAACCATGTTGATTTCCATTGTATTGACAAATTGCTTTAGTATATCTTCTTTTGTGTTCCACTGAAAAAAGATGGGCAATAACCAAAAACATAATTTGATTAAATTAATAAAAACTTTCGTAACTTTTCATCCTACAAGTCAAGTTTTATGTAAATTAGAAGGCGTTTTTTTGTTTGTTTTGTCCCGTTGCAAAAATTAAACAAAATGACATGACTTTTTAACTTGGGATTCATAAAAGGAGAATTTCATAATAATTAGTGTGATGATGTAAGTGTGAGTAAGTAACTCACAAATAAATGTATTAGCTGCTGGATTAGTACATGCTGTATAGCCTAGGCATATCATCTGACATAGAAAATGCAGGCCATGTACATTTCAACACCCTTGTTCATATAGCATTTTTGTTGTTGTGATTCATCTTTAATGAAATGTGTCTTGCATTCTCAGAATGCCCTTTGTCTATGTGCATCACAGTTCATAAAATATGGATTTATTCAAGAACATCAGGATTTTTAAGCCCATATTTTGAAACACACTTGATAAAGGTTTTTTTAAAGTAGTCTGTACTGAAGATAGAGGTCATGCAAAACATATTTTCACATATAAAGCACCAGCTGTTGTTTGATAAGCAATAATTTTTACATGCCTCTTCAGAATAACACCTTACACATTTTTTCCCTTTAAAGAAAAGTAGGCCACGCCCTAACTATTCCTGAGGAAGTCGTGCAGAAAATTCATGCTATAAGGCATGCTTTGGAACATATATTTTAGCACCAAAATAGTATGACAATTGTCTTCAAAACTGTGTAAACATCTGGTGAATTGTATCCTGTTGTTTGGATACATTTTCTTGCAGATGGAAGGCTCACTGATGTACTGGGCTCTGCCAGAAGGCTATTACACAACTATCCATTATTAATCTCCCATCTACCCAGACAGAGAGAGACACTTTACATGTGGCTTTGAATACTTTATGAAAATGACCCATTTAAGAGAAGCGAAAGAGGAGTGGAGAGAGAGTGAAGAAGAGACAGATAACAAATACAGATATACGAGAGAAAACGGGGGGTGTGTAAATACCTCTGAATTTTATCATCTGAACACCTTTGGCATGCTACTGTAAAAGCACCATGTGTTGTGACACAGTAATTCTAAGATCATTAAATCATGCAAATAGAAGACATGAAAATGATTAAAGTTCAGATATGCTTAAAATAAATTTGGTTAACTTTTGTAGCGGCTTTGTGATATTTAATCAATACCATAACTTTTTTTTTAATGAAATACTGAAAAAAGTTTTCAGAAGCTTAGTGATGGTGATGTTGAAATCATGACTGTGGAGTAGTTTGTTTATAGCCTGCATTTAGTAAATGTTAATTAAAAAGTTTTTTTCAGATATGCTAAAGATAAACATATGGAAGCCTGTTTCCGCCACTGAATAAAAAATAAAAAATTACAACTTTTTATCTCACAATTCTGACTTTTTTTTTTTTCTCAGATGTGCATGATACAAACTCGCAACTGCAAATTATAAAGTAAAGATTCAGAGAAAAATGTTCTATTGTGGGGAAAAAAGTCATAACTGTGTGGTATAAACTCTAAATTGTGAGTTATAAAGTCAGAATAGTGACTTTATATCTTGGAATTCTGACTTTATAACTTACAATTGTTTGATATAAAGTTGAAATGTAAACTTATTGGTTGGAATTGTGAAATACAAAAAAGAGAAAAAAGACTCAGAATGGTATGTTTATATCACATAATTCTGACTTTATGTCTTCCAACACAAGTGCATCACTGCAAATGAGAGCCAAATGGAATGATGTTTTCTGGTAATTAACCGCAATCCACAGATGCTATTGACAGAGTTTAATCCACATTTAAACCAGAATAGTCTTGTTAGTCATGATGAAATGAGAAATGTGTACCTTTAATATCTAAGTAAAATGCTACAAATTAATCACTTGTCTTAAAAATAATGTCAGAAATTGCTTATTGTTCTTAAACAAGGCAATTTTCATTTTACATCAAGTTTTTTTACTTCTTTATTTTAAAGTTAAATATGATTCTTGACAGATTACGATATAATAATGTGGTGCTGCTCTAATATCATGCATTAGCTACACTGTCTCATATTTTCTCACTCGACATCTCTCCTTCTGCTCTTCACCTCCGTCCCACATAAAGATGTCTGCTGATTCACCTGTCAGTCAACCACAGTAATGCATATTTCTATGCATGTGGCTAATATTCAGTGCTTCACTGTCTCTTCTGTCTTGGGATTGTGTATTTACTTGAGATTTTTTCCAGTCTGTAACAGGCAGGTAGAGTGACAATTCTCCTCAAGAGAAAGCTGATAGAGATGAATATTTCAGCTGCATACTGACCTGATCACTGCTGTTGTGCAAGGGTTCAATGCCGTATGAAAAGTTGCCATCTGAGAACATCCCTCTGTAGACACACCAACATCACAAATGTGAGCCACCCCTTATACAGCTTAAAAATGTAGACTTGATAGGGATTTATTAAGTAACACTTTAAAATAAGGTTCCATTTGTTATACAATTACTTATATTAACTAACAATGAAAAACACTGAAGCATTTTAAGGTGTCCTTATTACAATGTAATTATACCTTTAAGTACTGAGTAATACTTGTATTCACTGTATGGGAAGGGTTAGGATTAGGGTTTGGCTTAGCATGTAATTATGCATAATTTATGGTTATTGTTATAATAGTAAATACATGTAAAATGTAACAAAATAATTGTAACGTTATTTAAAAGACCTATAGTGCTATTTTAATTTTGTAATTTCAACTGAATGTATACATTTGTGAGATTTAGTTAATAGGTTAATTTATCTAATTTTGTATTTATGAGATTCGGTTATATTAAATATTAACTTTTAATTATTACTTATTTTAATAATAAAGTTTTTATTCTGAATTGGTAGAACTGAAGGCCCCAAGTGGCATGGTGTTTCCTTCCTTTAAAACTTTTAGGCTAATTGAGTGAGGACGTTTCATATCGATCACAAGTGCAGTATGGAGTACCTCAAGGCTCAGTACTAGGGCCGCTACTTTTTACGCTTTATATGTTACCCTTAGGAGATATAATCAGGAGACATGGTGTTAGCTTTCACTGTTATGCTGATGATACACAGCTCTATATTTCTTCTCAGCCAGGTGAAACGCACCAAATTGAGAAACGGAATGCATAGCTGATATAAAAAATTGGATGTCAAGTAAAGCAAAACAATCTGTATTGTTAAAAGCGCTATAAAAATAAAAGTAAAAAAAAAAAAAAAAATTCAATTAAATATGTAAATATATTTAACAGTCTATTAAATCATAAAGGGTCATAGGATGTATCTTTCATATGAATCGAATACATTATATTTCTAAAACAATTGTACATTGAAGAGCTGATTTAGCATTTTACATTAAAGACAATTAAATATATACTATAAATACTAATAAGTATGATATAAAAAGTTATTCATACATTCTGTAAAAATACAGTTGGGGGATTCTTGCTCTGATAGTGGGTAATAATTTTAATAATGTTTTTATTGAGTGCTACGGCAAATAATTGAGCGAAGATTAATTATATATAAATGTGTTAAAATGTATTATTTTATATTTAATAAATAAATGTTCTTAAGATGAATCGTACAATCTTACATGTATAATATATAGTTTTCCAAGAATGTCCAAACTGATTTTTAATATTGATGTAACCAAGTGCAATTGCTGAAAACAACTGTAAAACAACAGAGATAATGGATTGTGTTTGTTCTTTGCACTGCTGAAGCAAATAAAGGGTTGCTGCTTACTGTAGGCCATGACAGGTGGAGAGAGCTGCCCATGACCTCTGAACTCCTCTCACATGACCATGATAGTAACAGTGCTCTCCTCCCTGAAATCTCACACACATTCACAATCACACACTGTATCGAAGTAAAATGATTACACAGTGAACAGCCCTCAAATATGACAGTAACCAAGGCAACCTCCCCCATTAAAATTCATCAGATCACTTTTCCAATGTCCATCAAACGCTTTTAGCATGCCTTTCTTCCTGTCTGGTGTGAAACAAGTCCCCCTCTCAAATCAGATGTCTTGGTTTCTATTGCTCTATTTCACTCTATTGGTGAAAATGTTGCATCTGATCACTTAATGAAGCAACAGCTACAGTCTTTTGATAAGACACAGGATTTGAGGAATCATTCATCACGTCCACAGCACAAAACAAATCTAAGAGCCGTGGGGTCTGTAAGCTGGCACCCACACACTAGGAGCTGGCGCCCACACACTAGGAGATGTTCATGTCAGTGGTGTGATTGGTGTATCTGAGGTGGATTTTGGAATGTTGCTGGGATTCATTCTACCAGTCTGGTTGTAGTTTTCTGCACTGCAGTCCTGGTTTCTGTGTCTCTGCTGCAGTGTAGTTGCTTAATGACTTCAGCTTCTCCACTCAATGCTTCATTCTTTTTCTGTGTCTCTCTCTCTCTCTCTCTGACTCAGTTGGACAAAGTGGACTAGAACTGTCTATAAGCAGTTGTCATAGCAACAACGTTGCGATTGGTCAAACGTGGCTGACACTGAACAGGAGGGGCGGACGCTTTCCCAGACTCCTTTGCCTCGCTGCATCAAAGTCGAGCACTAAGAAAGGGAGTGGGTATATTCCCAGACCCACAAATGATATCTCTGAAGTTTACATTAAGAGAGGCAGTGAACTACAGCTATTAAGGAATTTGTTAATTTAATGTCTTATTACAGTATTCAAAAATCATTGGGATATTTATCCCTAACAAAAACTAATAAAGCCATATTACCAAGGAATTATGGTACATAATATTGGTTATATTACTGCAGCTAAGATATTATTTGCACCAGGGGAATCTAATATCCATTTCTAGCTAAATCAATATGAAAGGATACAGAAAAAAGGGATATTATTTTCCTTACCAGACTTTGAAAAGGTCGCCCATCCTCACTGAAGTGGCGTTCAACATAGTTAGATGATAAGAGATCACTGCAGACACACACATAAATGTCATTAATATATTGTAGAGGGAAAAATATAATAATATAGCAAGTTGAAATCTGCTAGTGCACTGTAAAAAAAATTGGAAGGTTACTGTTTTACAAGAAAGTACAATTTCATTCTTTCTTCTTTAAAATGTGACGTTTAAATTAAGGTGTTACTTGGTAATTCTTTTTCTAGTCATTACTTAAGTGAGAATTGCACAAGTAAAGCATATAGTTTTTTGTCATTTTGAACATACTGATTGAGCTCCAGGTCTAGAACAAATGGGATTCCAAACGCCGTCACCTGGAATGAGATCTGAGCCAAATGGATGGGCTGAGAGAAAGAAAAACAGATACAGGCAGATTTAGTGGCATCTAAACACTGGGGAACTGGACATCATCCAGCCCCCCCAAAAATGAACTAACTATACACCTTATGAAATTGACCTTTTACAAAAACGCACTATTTAGTTACTGTTGCTATATTTGACAAGCCATGCCTCTCTCATGTTCTCAAGCATGTTCTCAAGCAGTGGAAAATACACTGCAGAGTAAAATATAGGCAGAGTAAGACAGAGCAGGTCACATCTGGTATGAAACAAAGTGTCAGCTTTAAAATGTTCTCGTTTTGTAAGAAATTCAAACAATAAATACTGTTTTGTGGCTCTTAATGTGTTGTGGCAGATCACTGCATTGCCTCAGTTCAAGCGTCATGTGAACCAATCATCTCTTCCACTTTACTGCTTATGGCAGGCAATAAACATGAATGAACAACAGAAGGTAATTTATTTAAACCAGGGAAAGAATATTGATTAAGGTTTAAGTCCATTGAAGTTAATCTAATTTCCTGTCTGATTTGTTTGTTAAAAAAGATTGTGGACTGAGCGCTGTGATTGGTCAGATTCCCTGTCAATCAAGCTCTTGTTCAAAGAGTCAATTAAACAAAAGCAACCTTTTCCATTTAGTTGCTTTTTTTTGTTAATTTCTTAGCATGTGTAAAGAGTTGTATGAACAAATAATAAAGATTCAACAACTATGACAAAAAATTTACAAGTTTTACAGGCATTTGCCAAACAGAAATGGCTTAACAATTCCCTGAACAACTCAAAATCAAAAGCCACAGTAAGCATCTTCATCCTCATGGACAGAACTAAGGCTTGTCAGTTCTTTCTGAGATGTTACTTCACCCTTCCGCCAAGCCAACTGCAAGTTCCCAGACATTTCTGGGGGAACAAATGGTTTGCCAAAGCAAGGACAATCAGATGTCCTTCTTCCTGTCTCCCTGTAGCAATGTCTTACATTACAGGCATTGCAGTTTATTGCTCTGGCCACATATGCAGCCAGTAGAAAGGTCTCTTTACTGTCCTAAGCTACTGTGACTTTAATTGCCTACTGTTGTTTTAAAGACTGTTATACAGGTGCATGTGCAATAATTGCCTATGGTTCACTAAGATCTAAAAAGCTTGTTTGGATTTTACTAAATAATTTTAAAATACAGAATGCCAAAATTGAGTTTATATGACATGTTCATAGGATTGTAAAACAAAACTAGCCTAATAGCAAATATAATAGCGTAAAACTAACTTTATGACCTTATCCCAAATATCAAAACTCAAAATATGCGACTCCCATATCTACAATACATATTTTAAAGTTACCATGCATTCTACAAAATATTTCAATACAAGCAGTTGAGTCAAATACAAGTTATTGAAAGATGTCAGTCCTTTAACTCACAACAGTGTAAGGGTGTACTCACACTAGGTGCGGTTGTCGTAAACCAGCATGGTTAACGCTCACACTATATGCGAACCATGCCCGAGCCCAAATGAGCTGTGCTCTGGCCCACCTCTTACAAGCAGGCCAGAGACGGCTAAAAGAACCATGCACAGTTTGGAGCACTCACACTAGTCAAATGAACTGGGCTTGCACTTTGGGCATGGTTCAGATTGCCTAATGTGAGTACACCCTAAATGTGGTTCAAGTGTCCCATTAAGCAATTTGCAGTCAATTGCCAGTTTCTACTGACAGAGATCTTTCTGCTGGTGGGAGATGCAGCTCCCCTGATACAAGTGGACACCATATCAAAACAAGAGCGCCTACTAAAAACCTACAGCAGCTAAATCAGCTTTTAACCAACAAAATATTTGTCTTTTTAAGCTTCCATCAAAATTTAACTTACTCTGCCTTTAAACCGACATCATCAAACCAGCCCCTCCAACCACTTGGCATAGACAACACACTTCACCCTCTGACTCTGTCCTGCCTACATGTTTTTATGCTTTTATGAGTAAGGACAGTTGAGATTTTGACAGGAAAGTGGAGGGAAAGAGAAGGAATAGGTGACAAAGTTCAGATTCAGAAAGAAGCCATCGGGTCCAGTGCCTGAAGGACGGTCACGTAGGGTTGTTGAGTGCTCTGTACCAGTGTCAGGTGAGGCAGCTCAAGGTTATGAGGATATAAAATGGCCTTTGACAGACAGGTGGTATATATTGCACCCCTGGTTACAGGAGACGGACGGTGTGGGTGTGAAATGCGATCACCTTGCAATACTTGCAGTCGAAGGCACGAAAACGAATACCTGCCTCAATCCAAGAAGCGGGGAATGCATCCACACACTCATTTATTGTACTAAATAAATCATTCAAAAACTACAGTCTCGCACTGTACAGTAGGTTAGATCAAATACAGACAGAGATGGGTAGAGTGTAAAACAATACTTTATGTTAGGTCAAATAAATGCTCAGGGCCCCATTGTGAAGCCATTTTTGTGATAACATCCGGATGACTGTACATTAACCTGAACATTACACAGCTATAAAATATTGATTGAAGTTCAAATATTTTAGTAGCTCACTAATAAACTCTTTTGAAGAAACACTATCTTGGATAGCCTCAGAATAAGTACATTTTCAATTTTGGGTGAACTATTCAAGAGGGACTCATAGGAAGAGGGACTCACTGGTGTTAAAAATGACATGCACGATACTAATAGTAATCAACAACATTGGCAATAGCACATCTATATTATCTCTACCAATAACAGCAACAACCAAGAAGAGTAAAAATCAATGTTCCAAGAGTAAGAATAAGAGTAAGAGTCCAAAATTTTCACACATTGAAAAATAAATACGACCTTAAGTTTTGTCAATCACATTCACACATTGCCTCCAAAACTTTCTTCCGTCTTAAAGAAAAAAAACTGGACCAGGATCTGTTTTCTGCATTTTCGCAAGTGTAGCATGCATTTTGATAGGAGAGGATGACAAATATGAAAATATGAAAAACACATCTCGGAGTCTGTGTGCAAGGACCTTAAAAGTAAAAAAAAAAAGTTCCATGTTCAGTGTTCTCACAAATTAACTAAAACTCATAATTTATTTAAAATAATGGAACATTAGTGATACACAGACTGTTTTAAAAGGTAAATAGCTAAATTCTCTGTCATCTAAGATATATAATTTAGATTAAATTGCAGAGCACTCAAGCCACTGCAACAAGTTCAGTCAAAAAAAAAAATCAAAACAAAAAAATAGAAAAACTGCTTGTCACTGGGGCACTGCCCTCTAAGTGGCATATTTATCTATAAGAAGTGCATAATACTCTAAGAGTATACAGTACATTTCAATTTGACTAATATAGTCCTTTTAAGGGTACTGTTCCAGTGACCACTGTTTTCCCACTATAACAGTTTTTGCACATTTTCTGAGGGTGAAGATAATGGATGTCTAAAATGAACTTTTGATTATAAAAATAAAGTAGTTGAAAGCCTAACAGTATTAATAAAATGAACCTTTACATGTATTACACAAGATTGTTGTTATGTGAATGCTTATACCAGTCCTCTAATTTGACAAAGCAAACAATGTTCCAGGATTGCGGTTTTACTGCTTGTATCAGCTTGTTTGTTTCAATCTGGAACAAAATGTATGTGAGGAATAGAAAATGAAGACTGGAAAATAGAGCACTTTACGACTAATTACACAAAATATTATTCAAGTATTTGTGGTAACCCGTTGGTACTGATGATGATTGATATGATGTCCTAATATGCCTTCTTCTGGAACAATTTTTAGTTGGTGGACTAAAATATGTAGGCAAATTGAAATTGATATTAACTTAAAATTATAGAATCTCTGTATAAATGCAATACTTTTTTTTAAAACACATATTATTATCATTTTAACTGTATTAAACGTCATTATTAGTTCATTTAAAAATGAAAATGATGTCATCATTTACTCTCACATCATTCTAAACCAAAAAGTCTCTTTTTTCATCTTCAAAGTGCGAATGAAAATTGTTTTAATTATAACAGATTTTTGTCCCTCAATTAAAAGTCCACGTAACCAAAACATTGATGATTCAAAACGTCCATACAAACACTGTTAACCTAATCCATGTGAATCAAGTGATTTAATTCAAGTCTTCAATCACTTTAAATGATTCAATTTAGGCTTTAATTCACATATAAAACATTGATCAACGTACAAACATAGAATACATCTAATATGGTAAATGGAATCTCAAGACTGAGTACCCCTGCAAGTAGGAGGCCTTTGTGAATTTGGTGATGTGTGACTTCAGGATTCAAGATGAAGTAAACGATGACAGAATTTTTAGGTGAACTTTACAGATTCAGTCTATACCAATGATGAAACACAACCGTTTACTCTTCCCCCAGCCGTTAATATTCCACCCTCCTCTACAGCATGAAGCCAATATTACATTAAAGTATACATTTACAAGTAGAACCTTTAATGTGCACTTTACCCCTCTGAAAAGGGCTCAGTGCCAATTCTCTCTCAGTTCTATAGTCTTCATGACAGATGGGTTTGGAAGAAAATGGATAAGAATGTTATTTATCAAGGCTGTAAGTGCATGTTCATGACATGAGTCAAATGCAATGATTTAGGAACTACACCAGTAAATTATGAAGTGACTAGTGGCCAGGTATGGTGACCCACACTTGGAATTAGTGCTCTGCATTTAACCCATCCAACGTGCACACACACACACACACACACTGTGAACACACACTTGCTCAAGGGTCTCACCTCAGTCATGATATCGAAGGTGGAGAGAGTGCTGGGAATTCACTCCCACCACCCACAATCCCTGCCAGACATGGGACTCTAACCCACAACCTTTGGGTTACAAGTCCAACCCCCTATCCATTAGGCCACGACTGCCCCCATCTCACATCTATTATGTAATATTAGAGAAGATGTGCATATTGCAGTTACATCAATAGATTATACCATTTTATTTATTTATGCTAATCTTGGGATTAAATGCCATAGTATTTGGAAGATTTTTGTACATGTGTGGAACCTTGGAATGCATCCGGTGTGGGCCCAGATGGAGAGCTCAGCAAAGAGCTGAGAATATTACACTGTAATTGGCAGCCAGATGCATCAAAATAACCAAAAAATGTAATTAACAAACACATAACCACAAAAATTGATGGCCTCTCTGAAGTGCATTCAAAACCCATTGAACATCCTTAACTGAACATGCTTTAAAGTACGGGGAAAAAAAAAAAAACTAGAAAAAAATGTGGAACTGGCTGGATTGGCAGTTTTCTAGCAGAGGCCACGCAAGTGGATATATTCGTAAATAGCAATACATTTTTAAAAAATTAAAAAGAAGCTATTGTTGATCACATGACTGTACTAACTTCGCAAATGTAGCCTACTACATTATGTAAATAAGCAAGAAGTTTTCATTAAGTGCAGTAATACTCAGAGGGTACACAAATTCGAGGTATTTGTAAGGGAGGGGCTGGAAATAGAAGAGCTTGGTGACTTCAGCCAAAGAGTAAAGTTATTTTTGAGGAGGGAAGCAAGTTATTATATTAAGATAAAAGTTGAGGAAGAAAATTGATACTTGTTTTTCATGCTTGTTTTTTGTATCGTTCACCGGGGACTTTTACATTAAAAAAGTAAAAGGGCTCGATTTTGATTTCATGTTTTAGTGTAGAGTCACTCACATGCGCTCCTTCAGCATCAATCTTTACTAGAGTACCCAAGTGCCCGTGCGGCAGCTCCTCCTCCGCATCAGTCCGCTGCAGCAGCCGCTGAGGCTGCGTGAGCTCCTCAGCATACGCGTTCTGTTCGCGTTCCTGTTCCGCTCCGTCCCGCTTGATGCTGCTGCCCCAGCCTTTCAATATAGGACACATTCATAAAAACTGTAAGACAATCGTCAAAACCATGATTCTGTAGTAATTCATCCGCGTTTACACTCTATCTATCCTGCGGCATCACTGCGTATTCTAGCGCGGCGCTGAAAATTCACAGCCATGCCCGTGACAGAAAACGGGGCCATTCGTAAAACGAAGAAATCGTTGCACCTGTTGGCGCACAATATACATAAATAGCTACAGAGATGGAGCTTGTACTAATATCACGAACCCGCTCCCAACGCGGCGTTCGTCTCTCACCTGTCACGGCGAGTCGCGCGGTGACCGCAGCCCACAGGAGGAGGCAGCGCGTCGCCAACATGATCACATACTCCTGCGGCTTCAACCGGAGCGAAAAGAGGCGAAACGCGACATTTACCGCCTCATCCCGTTCCGCGGCGATGTTGAAGTCACGAGGAAGACGTTAAGGGCATCCGTAGAAAACAAGTAGACGCTGATGGGAAACACTTCAGAAAGCATCCGCTTGCGCGAGGCGCCGTGATGTCCGCTTATATCGCTCGTGTGTTGTCGGTCAGAGATTGCGGGTGGAATTCATGTTGGATTGAAACGCTCCTTCTGCGGGACTCCCACCCGCACCTCCTCCCACTCTACTCTCTTCTCCTCCCCTTCACTTCACACCGCACTCGCATGCTACATTAGATATTCCACTTCTGTAACCTGGAACAAATATCACGTTTAAAAAAAGCACAATAGATAAAACAATAAGCAAAATTTACATAGCATGCAGTAGCCTAGGCTATAGCTGCAATAACTGCAAAATATAACATATAATTACAATATTATTGTTATTAGCCTATTTCAGACAAAAAACGGCCGATATATATTATAATTACAATACAGCTGTCCAGCACAACAGCACACATTGTATTATGATTTTGTAAGTGATTTAAAAGTGAGATGAACGTCTGTGTGTCCTGGAGAGAGAACCCGGCATCAACTGAGAGATAAAAGCATATCAAATATTCCTGTCCTCAGCAATAGCTCTCATGCTTGAGGATTAAATCGATCTGTACTAAACTTCAGTTACTCATATAAAACCATGATTTAACCATATAGTGAACAACACGTGTAACACCATTCAGAGAACATGAAGGACAAAAATGGAGAGAAATTGCTCATGTGACATTATTAGAACTATAGCAAAAAAAAAATTTATTAATGGCATACTACTTAAATATTTTTAAATACATTTTAAAGCTGAAGGAGTATGCGGCATGGATGTCATTTTAAAAGTATAGCATTGTTTTGTGAGTGTTATACAGCTAAAAAAAGAGATTCTTAACTTTTCATTGCCTAATCATAAAGGGAGTCAAAAAAATTGTGTTTTAAACCACTTGTTGGTTGCTTCTCCATCATTCATCACATTGAAAACGGAAGGTCAAAATAAGTGCATTTCATTGTGACACAGCATCTCAAAATTATTGAATTAAAAAAA
Organism: Enteromius paludinosus; assembly: GCA_032361165.1. Taxonomy (NCBI): domain Eukaryota; kingdom Metazoa; phylum Chordata; class Actinopteri; order Cypriniformes; family Cyprinidae; genus Enteromius; species Enteromius paludinosus. The sequence continues at coordinate 6,096,598 of JAUMHQ010000069.1, forward strand.
AAATTAAGAATACCATATTATTAGCAGTTTATCTTTTAGCGGTTTAAAGGCACCCCCCTTTCACAACCACCTGAACCACTTATCAACTTACTAGCTTAGCTACCGTACTAACTAAAATCAAACATGACTTTACATTGCCCTATAACAGCTCCTTCAACATTATTGAACTAATCACATCCATATAAAAGACCCTTAAAAAAAGGAAGATTGCTTAATTTAAAACAAGCCAAAGCTTTACCCAAAGAACACACAAAGGGACCATTTGTCTTACCTTAGATTTTAATGAGCATGCACACAACCCAATAGTGCTAAATAAGCATCAAATGGAAGTAAACAGCTTTTAAAATACAACTGTACAAATATCAAAATAGTTCATGATACAGTAAAATAATGTAATACATTTTTATTAATAAAAACTCTACATGTATTCACGATTTTGTCTTAAAACTTTTAATTGTCCAAAGGTCTTCATAAAGCTAATTTCCAGTGTTAATGTAAAATCTCAACAAAAAAAGGCTAAAAAACTCTAATCTTGCTACATGGACATTGTGGTAAAAGATTTGTATACTCCTTTTAGAACTTATATTACCTGAAAGCACAAAGTACAATTAAATCAATTAAAGATGCCTTAAAACATTCACTGACATCAAATAATTAAAACACTGCCCGATGTACCAGTCCTGCTACCACGTCCGCTGATGCGCATTTGCAGGAGTCTTTTATAAATGACCTAAAAGTACCACAAAGACCTTCATAGGAAATAGGACATTTTTTCTTTCACAGTGTATCCTATCCTGCATGTTCTCCAAAAACCACCATGGCATTGTTCTACCATCAACACTGCCTCTAAACTGGAGAGAGGCCAGAGACAGCACTTAGACTAATTGGATAATGCCCCTCCAGCAAAGCCTCATTAAATTCTCAATACCAGCACATGTTCCCGGATATTTCTGCTGAAAAGTCATGGTCAACACTCAGGGCAAGAGAGAACCATAAGAGAGATCATAGAGGTCACTCGAAGAGAGAGAGAGAAAAGAAAATAAAACATTGTTTTTTTTGGTTTTGGTGAGATATTGCATTCTTAAGAGAAAAGCACTGTGGAATAAAGAGTTAAATATTCTGAACAAAATTATACAAAACAATACTGATGTAAGGCAAGACCATTTCATTCTCCGGAAACAAAATTTTTAAATGTTAGCCGTCTTCATCGAACAGAAAATATGTGGGAAAAAAGTGGAAATTATTTATACATTATGCAGAGTTGGGTACAGACCTATAATAAAATAGGAACAAATCATTCAATAATTCTTATTTCGCACGTATTGGCGGTAGTCATCTTAATCTAATTGTATAAGTAAAAAATTATGACTACTGAGAGCGAACAACTGCTTTAGGATTGAATTCAGTTGTTGTTGTCAGATTGATGCAACTTCAATCCCAATTATGAGAATCAAGAGGGTTGCAGTATGGAGCACAACCGTGATGTATAACTCCCATCCTGCATGCCAGTATGTGGCTTTTGTAATAACAAGCCCAGGTCATCATGTCCCCCTTTTGCCTGAAGAGGAACTCCAGCCGTAAACCATGACAAGAGGCCAGAATCCCAATCGGACTCAGAAGAGGCTGTGGACCATGTGAGGTTAGGAAGGAGAGCTGATTCAATGCAAACAGAGGCCCCGGAGTGTGACAGGAACGAGCTGTTTGGGGCTTTACTGACTGATGTATGGGAAGTATCTTCAGGTGTCTGGAAAAAAAAAGGTAACAGTTCTGGCGGATCATGAAACTGATGGCACTGGAGTTGATGGTCTTCATGGAAAAAAGGAACCAATTGAGGAGGGTCCAAATCAGATGAGTAAGTGGTTATTTGGGATTCCACTGGACCTTTGATTGGAGATAGTTCATGTTGCTTTGCATCATTGTCCTGTTGGTAAACTTGATAAGGCAAACATTGGGCACTAGGAGTAAAACATTTTAGGGGAGGCCTTGTTGGGATCTGATTCATAAGTGATGAATCATGGGTTGGTAGTATGCTGCTCCCAGCTTGATTATGCATCTCTGTTGTAAAGGCCACCTTGGAGACTGGTAAACATGACATGGTGGAAAGTACAGATGAGTACTGTCTTATCAAGTCAGTACTACAAACCCCCTGAACTGGGTTTGGCTTTTCAATTTGACTAATCCTTCTTCTCTTGGCAAGTTTTGGACTTGGAGTGAAGGACCTGCAGCGCTTTTTTAAGTTAACTATAGAAAATGGGTAATCTAACAAGTGTGGAAATGGTAAAAAATTTGGTAATGAAAAGTAAGAGATGCCAAACTCTGGACCTTTAGTAACTTCAGTGAATTTCAGTGACTGTTTTGTTAAAGGCAGTTTTCTATGGTCCAAGACATTCTGGTCACACCTTTCAGAATTACCATCTTCACCTTGGTGGAGCAGCATCTTAGGCCTGTTTGAGCACATTTTTGAACCTTGATCCCAGTCATATTTTTGATTTTGAGAGTTGACTGTGTTAGGAACACCACCTATAAGACCACTTTGCATATCCAATACATGTAGGTTATGACTATCTTCACATTGTATCTGAGTTTCAGGAACATTTTTATCACCAGTGATGGTGTGTGGGATTGTGTTGTCTGCTGAAGAGCTTTGAGTGAGCATTTTAGATGGAGGGGTTGAGGGTGTGACAGAAGATAGGTTCTTGGGTTTCTTCTCCATTGACTGGAATTTTGGAAAAACGTGATGTGGGACTACATCCACGCAGAGAACACCAGATTTTAAGTCCTGAACCTTCGTGGTGCAGCTGATGTAAAGGCCTAAATTGACATTGTCAAGAGGATCTGGAGAGTTGTTTTGCCTTGTATGTTGCGAGGTTGCAATTTGTTGACCATGAGGACTCTGGATAGGTTTAGGAATGGGGTGTCCTCTGTTGTCAGCATTTGCCGGTAGACAATCACAGTCTTGAAGTGAATTCTGAAGAGATTTTTCATTCTCACTGACAGAAGTCTGCACTATTGCAGTCGAGTTACCCAGTTGTACTTGAGAGAAGTCTGTTGATGACCTGAGGGGAAGGAATAAATAGTGTGACCAAAAAAAATAGAATATTCAAACACTCAATACTGTACTGTCAACAAGACTACAGTGAAAGTCAACAATATCAGTGAAGCATAGCTTTCATGTGATTGCTCCTTACTTGATCAGCGTTGGATCCACTTCTCGATTTGGATTACAAACAAAGCTAGCAACCATGGCGGACGTTAGTTGGTCTACTACAGCATAGTTACTGTCATTTTGAATGAAAGAACGATGCATTTCAGACTGCAAGTGCTAAAAATCAAAAAGAAAATTTGATGTCAAGTTATACAAGGCATTCAGTCTGCATAGATAGAGAAAGTGAAAATGTTGTCATTAATTACTCATGATTAGTATTACATCATGATTACCTCATGATGTTCCAAACCTTTAAGACCTTCGTTGATCTTCAAAATCCAAATTAGCATATTTTCAATGAAATACGAGAACTCTCTAAACCTGGGGTCATCAAACTCGGTCCTGGAGGGTCGGTGTCCTGCAGAGCTTTGCTCCAACTTTCCTCAACACACCTGCCTGGAAGTGGAGTATACCTAATAAGACCTTGATTAGCTGTTTGATTAGGGTTGGAGCTAAACTCTGCAGGACACTGGCCCTCCGGGGCCGAGTTTGATGACCCCTGCTCTAAACCTTCATAGATAGCATGGGTTCTACCACGATCATGGGACAGAAACGTAGTAAGCGCATCGTTAAAATGGTCAATGTGACATCAATGGTTCAACCATCAAGGACAATAAAGGTACATACACACTACGAAATTTTCACATGCTTTTTTCCGTATTCATCATCCTTTTCTATCAAAACACATGCAGTGATGCCGAAAATCAGACCTGATCTTAATATTTATTTATGGTGGAAAAAAGTTTTAGATGCAGTGTGTTAATGTGATTGACATAGTGAGGTCTTATTTATTAACGTGCAAATATTTCTGACGAATATTTCTGACTCTGTGCAATGACCTGTGAAATAAACACAAAGCATGCGCATGCTTTCCTTTGCAATTAAACACAGCGCAGCACATGTGTATTCTACATCAGCAGCACCGCATGGAGGAAAGCATGTGTATGCGTTGTGACACTCTGAAACAGAAGAGAAGAATGGTTAAAAAAAAAAATGGATTTTTCTTTTCTCACAAAAAAGTATTCTAGTAGCCTCGTACAATTACGATTTAACCAGTGATGTTAACTGGACAATTTTAACAATGCCCTTAACTACTTTCTGTGCCTTGACTGTGGTAGTAACCATAATATCAATTGAGGGTCAGAGAGTTTACATTTTTATCAAAAATATCTTAATTTGTTTTCCAAAGATGAACAATGGTTTAACAGGTTTGGAACAATATGAGGGTGAAAAAGTTTTTTCAACAGAACTTCCATTTTTGGGTAAACTATCCCTTTAATCAGTAATTGATATTAAAAAAACAACAAAGTACAAATGACTTAAATCTTGTTGCCGTCACTCAATTTCTGCAAACAAAATACCAAATGGACTCACCTCATACTGGTCTTTGTAGACAATGTGGCAGCACTCACAATAGCCTGAACTTTTCTTAGTTGGGCCCCTGTGTGTGGCACTTGCCGTATGTGGCACTTGCAACTTATGGCAGCTGCTAGTGGCTTGTTCCCTCTTCCTGATTACACAAAAATAAATAAAGAATAAAAATTACAGACTGAATTGACAATTTAGATATGTTTACTAATTTCTCAAAATGCAAAGAACATACCTGAGATTGTCCTTGCTGGAATCCACTTCTTTGCTTTTACCAGACTGCCGAACAATAAGGGGCTCAAAAGGGCTAAATTTCCCTGAGAAACTCATCACTGGGAAACTCAGAGTCTGTGCATAGTATGGTCTGAATTTCCTGTTTAAAACCAAAACCATAAGAATTAACAAAATAACAAGCTTCTTCAAACATTTCAATCGCAAAGTATGTAGACCGAAATGTCTAACTCTGTACGAGGGAAAACATGTTATCTGCTGTAACTAGTGAAAACTTTTCTATTTTGTTAAATCAATGGTTATCTTTAACAAATCAATATAAAATCCGGCAGTGTAAAATAGCCTTTATTAAATAATTTTTAGATGAGAGGCCAGTTTCATAACACAGTCACTAATGTTTTTAATGAGCTAGTATGACCGATTAATCAAGGGGTAATCAGTCATACTTTTTGGAATCAGATTAGACCAATCTATGTTTTAATGTACAGTAACTGACATAAAATTCTAATTTTGAATGGAGATTTAACTTGACACAGAACATTTAAGCTATTTTGATAAAGTGTGGACTAACAAATGTCATATCTACTCTACTAAGTAGACTATCAGCAATAGGAATTTTCCATAAAAATATAGAACTAAACTAAAATCTGATATAAAATCAATCCAATGTGGAACTATACTCTGGACAAATTCTAATTTTGTTTTTCCACTAGCCTTCTCTATTCTACTTATTTTCTTATACATAAATATGCATGTGTTGCATTGGATAATAGTGTCTGCTAAATGAACTGTAATTTAAATCAGATGTGCAGACTAACTAACTAACTAACTACCTAACTAACCATTAAAGCAATCCTTGCCTCAAGAATTACTAAATAATGCTTTTGTTTATTTTTTGTAAGTAAAGATGCTCTGAGAAGTAGTGACTGTAATATTGAAGATACAAAATTCAACAATAATGATCTTTTCTTTTTTAAACAATAAAGGACAGATGTGTCTGCTGATACAGTCGATTAGTATGTCACAAGGTAAGTTCCAATTCAAATTCAATTTAAAGTCATTTAGTTGCATCATCCTCTAGCAATAGAAATGGATGGAATTTGACAAGTTACCTCCTGAATGTATATATGTGGTAAACAAATATGGGCTCACACCTGCTAAACAGTCAAATGGTTTTAAAACACTTTGTAAAATCAACACTTATGTATGTAATATCTGTCAATGTATGTGTCATTGTAGTATTTGTTATTGACTGTGAATACATGTACAGCTTAACATCCTATATGGGATAAAATCACCCATATTCACCAAGATCTAGTATTTGTAGGATCAATTTCTGACAGCAGAGCCAAACAGACTCAAAACACAATAGTTCTTTTCATTACCCAAGAGCTGCCCTGTGCACACAGAGACTCAGCAGGGGAGGGAAGGATACTTTTTCGATCAGCTTCAGGGTGGCCCCAAGGGTGCAGCATGCATTTTGATAATTAACTTATCTAAAACATCTTCAGCGATCTGGGCTGAATCATTTACCTTGTTAATGGGGATGTGGACCAAGACAATAGAAGTTTTACAATAGAAACAGTCAATGATAACCATCTGTGTTTATTAAAACTAGAGAGTTACTGGGATTTTAAAAAGCAAGACAAATGTAGTATTTTGCAGTAATGAAATACACTATTACTACTACTATATCTACATTTAAATAAAATGTTTAGCACACAACCAGAGCACACTGCACAAAATACCATAAAAACAAAGCAATATAAAAGATGTGACTTCTAATTTTGATGCTAATGAATGAATCAGAAGTGATATTAGCTGAAAACTTTCAACCGTCAACCTATTGTTCCACTTACCATTAAAAAACCAAATGTGTAAAATACAATATAAAGTACCTAAACTGCTATCTAAACAGAAAAGCAGAGTTAAGAGAATGATACTCACCGACTGGAGTCCTCCACTTTCAGATAAGGACCTCTCAAGACCCCAGCTGTGAAGACACAGGTGTTATTAACACTCCTGAGCATACACCACCTCTACGCTCAGGCTTCTCAGGTATAGAGGTGTAAAAACTTTTTTTTTTAAATTAATGCAAGACTTTCATTTAATGTTAAAATAACCACGACAATAGGTAGAATCTTTATGTAGTTTACAAACCTTTCACATGAGGAGCTGTTAGTTTGCTTTTTTTCTGTTTAAAAAAAAAGGGTGTGAAATTTATGTGAATAAGAACTCATTTTGACAAAAAAAAAATTATTAACAGTATTAATTCACAATTAATTGAATTACCTTAGCTGTCCTCATTTTCTGATTTAGATGATTGATTAACTTCAGAAATTCTGTAATTTATGTTAAGAAAAAACAACAACAGTCGCAGTACAGTGGTATCATCTAACTTATTTAATAACAGGGTTCACAACAGAGTCCTAAAGAAGCAGTATCCCACATTCATTGAAATTAAACTGTACATATGGTGCTCTCTAGTGTTGACTTCTTGTAATCAGCAGAAGACCATACATGAGCACTAAGAGGAACTAGTATGTTGCAGTGCAGGGCTAGAAAGAAGTATTAGTTAATGCTGAAAAACATTCCTAACATTAAGTACCATTAATATTTAGTGTTCAAAATGACACTAAAATGTTATTACATATATTATATTATATTATTTAATACCGCTTAAAGCAGTTAAATGAAAGGATACCATCAACATTGTACACCTTGACTCCCCATGAACGAGCATTAGCCAGAACACTGTTCTGAAACTTCTCCTGCAAAAAATAAAAATAATTAAATGGTTAACAAGTAAAAATGCTAAATTAAAAATGGAGAGATCCTAACATAAATCATTACAGCAGTAGCTTTATGACTTATTTTAAGGTGTAAGATTAGATTTTTTTATCCAATAAATTATTTTTCTACAACAAAAACAAAAAAATAGATATACTGTATAGCGGCCGTTCCGCCGCAGAACTTCAGGTTACTTCGACTGAAGTGACGGGCACTTACAGCGTGGCTTGGATTGCAGTACTTGTTCCTGTGTCTCAGGGAACCTGGGTTATGGAAGTAACCTATTCGTTCCCTTATGACTGCGTGGTATGACTCGGCTCGGCACGGCTCGTTACGGTACGGCATGGCTCAGTTCAGCTCGGTTTGCGTTTCCACTGCAGTTTAGTACCGCTTTAGAGTGGGCGGGATAATTCACGTGTCGTTATAGTTGCGCCGCCTCTACTGCCGTGACATCATCGTAAATGCACCACAAACAAACACACAACAATGAGCATATCAACAGAATGGTGTTCATTCTCGGCATGTGGATGTTTTTAACAGCAAGACAAAGGAATTTTGTTTCAAAAGAGGCTGATGGCAGCCAAAGACGACACAGCTAAAAAAACACGAGAGTTTGGGAACTTCTACAACAACACACTGACAACGACAACACTTGGTTAGCTCGACGATGCGCAAGGGTAAGCATCTAAAAAAAAAAAAATAATAATTTAACATCACTAGCTCACTTCCTCAACAGACCACAAAACATTTTTTGGTTAATACAAAAAGATGCGTTTCTTCAAACAAAAAAGTTGCGTCCGATCCATTGCTGGCTGTGCCGATTTAAATCTAGCGGGTCTGCTGTGTCTCGTGTCGCAAGTTCAGTGACGCAGTAATGACCATTTTCTCCGGCCAATCAGTGACCAGCAGAGTTTACACGTCACATTTTGGTAACAGTTCGGCTCGCTTGGAACCTCGGCTGAGGTGGTACTAAAAAAAGGACCAGGTACCAGGTACTGTTCCCAGTGGAAAACCCCCCAAAAGTGAACTGTACTGAACCTTGCTGTGCCTTACTATGCAGTGGAAAACACCATTCCATTCGTACAGTGTCTGCTAAGACGCTGTGGGAACTCAGTTCAATTCCGCCATGCTGTAAGTAAAGAACGCTAAATGAATGACAGCGAGCCCAGGCGAAAGCCGGGGTGTACAGTCACATAAGCATGCAGAGAAATAATGCCCCGCATGTTATATCCATATCATCCTTATACTTAAGGCGTGTAAGCCCACACCAAGCCCACGGCAGCACCCGTGCCTTCAACCAGTATTGCAGTAGCACTGATGAGGCTGCCGTCATTAGACTCATCATTCTCTGAAAGGCTCTCAGGGGACGAAGCATAGCGATCTTGAAGGAGGCTGCGCAGCGCGTTATGGTTGCAGCGTGCTCCGGCGATATCGACGCTCTCATTTGCATTGAGTCTATTACAGTCCCCAGGAACGTTATCTGTTGGCTGGGCATCTTGGCAAAATTCACCCTGAGACAGAAATGGTCTAAATGGCAGAGGAGAAATGCCCTGTGCCTCTCCACCTCCTCTCGCAAGCTGGCTAGAACGAGCCAGTCGTTGAGATAGTTTAGAACACGGATTCCCATCAGTCTCAGAGGGGAAAACACAGCGTCCATACACTTTGTAAAAGTAAGAGGGGCCAGGGAGAGACCAAAGGGCAGGAACGTGTATTCATTTGCTGTCCCCTCCTAGGCGAATCTCAAGAATGGCCTGTGATGAGTACGCATCCTTCAGGTCCATCTTTGCATCGCACCCTTTAAGAGCAGTGCTTTCACTGTGGCCCGCAACGCACATGAGCAGTGTGGCTTGACACTGAAGTGGTGACGACGTCGCTGAATGGCGGCGGTCGCCTTGCAAACTGAAGGGTGTAACCGTTTTTTACTATCCCCATATCCCAATTTGAAACCCCGGGAATGGCCAAAGGGATAAGGGTTTTATTACATTGAGCGCTTTGTCGCTGTTTAGGGACATATGACTCGTGTGTATGTGCTTTTGAGAGTGCGCTATAACAGCGCTCTGCATGGGCGCATTTAAGGACCCATTTATTGCAGCTATGTTGTGGGTCATGCCCGGAACTGTGCGAGGTAGAAAACAGAAATGGAGCAGCTTGCGGGGTGGTCCAGCACTACTCTGGGCCGGGGTCCCTGCCTCCTGGGAAAGGGGAAGCGTCTAGTAGATGAACTAGAGCAGCTCCTCGACTCTTGCTTCGACTGCCTCGATTGCCTGGGCGGCAGCGGTGCTGGCATCAGCTTCAGTTGCTGTGGCGGCTTTCTGGGGCGGCTAGCAGAGGCAGATGCAGTGGAGCACTTGGGCAGGAAGTGTCGCATTGCCTGGGACATCTTCTGCGCTCTCAGCGCTAAGTCAGCAGCGCTGGGCAGTTCTGTCAGCGTCTCGGCATCAGGTTCTCCAGCTGCAAGAAGCTTGGCTTGGAAGACCTGCAGCATGGCCATTGAGTGAAGGGACGAGGCTGCCTGTCCAGCAGAGGAGAAGGCTTGGCCGACGAGAGCACATGTCGTCCTGCACGGCTTTGAAAGGTGGGCGGGCTTTGCATTCTAGCCTATGGCAGTGGGCGGGTAGAAGTGAGGGGCCACAGATTCGTCCAGCGGCGGCAGCTTTTCGTAGCCCTTTTACTCAGCGTTGTCAAGCGAAGGCACCTTCGTGAACCTCGGGGGAGGAAGGGGTTATTTTCTGTTGAGGGGCTTGTGGGCACCCCTGCAAGAACCGCTCATCCAGACAGCTCCACAACGGCTCCTGTGGCGAAGTCCATTCCAATCCTCGCTGACAGCCTTTGAGAGGACACGGATGAGAAGAGGTCGCTCGCTGGTCTTCATTCAGGGAAAGAACAGGTGAAACAGCTCTCCAGGGAGGTGATGAGGCACGCGGGGGCTGAGCCGGCATCATCCTCAAAGCAATGTGCCCCTCTGCCTCTTACAAGGCGGGAGGGCTCGGGGGCCGGAGTCACGTCCTGAAAAGGACACCATCCGAGCGCGGAGAGTGCAGAGACTGAGTGCCTCGCAGTGCAGGCATTCAGCGCTGGTCAGGGCAGCTTCCGCATGGGCGCTCGCCCAGGCAGGAAACGCACTCGCTGTGGCTGTCCTCGACAGCGGTGACTGGGCATCTCAGTCGCTCTTTCGTAAATTTGCTCTTTTAGAAACACGCCGGATAGAAACATGCGGCGTTATTCAACAGCGCAGGCTTCGTTCGTCAGGGACAGTAAAGTTGCAGGTCTACGAAGGAGAAATTATCTGAAGTCCTGTGGCGGAAGGCCGCTATATACATGGTAGGGGTGTGCGATATGACGATTTTCGATCGTGGACGAAAAAAAATTCTCCACAATCTGCTTTTTAAGGAATATCATAGTATTGCGCTATTTTATCATCTCCGTTTCAATATGCTGTACAAAGCGACATACATTCACATCAGTGTTAACTCACTGGTAGAATTACACTCACCGGACACTGCACTTATTCACAATCACAAAATTACTGATTAACGTTACACATTTCATATGTGTGCTGTCCGGATGCGCTTTTTACAGTGCGTACACATGAAGCGCATTCACACACACTACAACCCTGTCAAATAGCGCCTAATTACTGAACTAAGATATTTACTAAGAAAATCGGACACAAATTTTTCATTATTAGTGCATTTGTCAAATCATAACACTTAAAAATTTAAATGAAGATTTTGGATTCATTTTAAGACTATGCACAGACACATATTGCATTAAAGTAAAAGAAATAAGAAACAATAAGGTATGAACTTACATTGCTGTGGATTGCTTTTTCTAGTAATGCTTTTCCACGACTGCCACAAACCTTGAGGGTAAAAAGACATTTAAAAACCATTAACCCTTCAGAAATATTTTAATTCACCTCTTTTCCATTTTTCTTAATACTGTTTCAAAGGTTGCTCTGTAGAAAATAAGAGCCTTCATACCCTCGGTGAATAAGACAAAGATAACTGGCAAGAAAAAAATAAAACTGTCTGAAATTTTTAGGTTTAAAGAAGTGACCTTGAAAGAAACCAGAACTCAGCACGAAAGGCTCCACAAAAATCTACGGACAGCACATTATAAACTACACAAGAACAAAACTTGAAAATTGGTTACCTACCAGAGGTTTGGGGGTTCCACTTTGTTTTCCCCCTGTAGTACATGAACCATTCACCTGCAGATGAGCTGCTTTAATTCCCGTCACAACCACATTCACATCCTTGGTGAGAAAACTGTCCACTTTCTATAGAAAACATTGAACAGACATGATGAGATGCACAGTTTAATATTTGCATACAGGGCAATGATTACTACGATACCTGTATTGTCTCTAATTTACAGTTGAATGAAAAAATTATCTCTCTCACCCCTCCCAGACGGCTAATGATGTCGGTGAGTGAGATGGACTGTTGTCTCTTCACGTCATGGAGGTAGAAGGATTTGCCCCTTAATACACCTGAATGTTCTCCAGCCATTATTTACTGAAACAGATTTAGGATGTTTATATGCATGTCAATTTATTTTTTATTTCTCTAATAAATACATAAACTGAATTTCTTTGTTAATAACTATTAAATATTATTATTATGGGTTCAAGTACAAAGTGCTACAAACTTGGTTTGTACCCCAAAACTGCATCTTACTGCTAAAAAAAACCCTAAAGATTTTAAACTTGGCAGACTAGTTAAATCCTTCATGATGAACCATAAATATAGCAGAACCACATTTTGCATGCATATTATAAATTGTAGTATACTCTGCACTCTTTTGTGTTTTTGTGGCTGCTTTTTCACTGTCAGCCATATTTATCTATTTTTTTTACTGGTATCAGGTAAAGATGGGATCTTTTTGTATCTAGAAAGCAAACAAAATAGGCATTTGCACAATAAAACAAATCAATCAAAATTAGAGAGTAGTTACAGAATTTGTGTCATTTAAGGCTGCAGAAGTTGAACATCTGAATTCATACTTGTATATGCCTGCTGCACATATATTCAGTAACACAAAAACATCTACTGCCTTTGTTAAGATTTTCCCTTGATTAATGGCAAGTAGAACGCATACCATGATTTTTAATTTCCACCCAAAGCTATTTCCACTCCCTCCCTGCTTAGGTGTCGAGGAGGCCACCGTCAACACCACCGTCTTCTATTATTCAACATTCACAGTAATGTTGTCGGTTTACATAGACTTTAAATAATAAATAAAGAAGTACATACATACTGTTGCATAGAACATTGGATATATATTTTGGAAAAAAAAAACTGATTAAACAGGGTTGAGGAAAAACATTGCCCTTCTAATACATCTTCAATGATCTCAGCTCTTAGATTCCAAAACTAGCATTTTAATTTTAATTGAATTTTGTTTTTTGGATGGCATGCAACTTCCATCCAGTAAATGTTTAGAAAATGATTTACTGACTCACTTTTTTAGGTAAATAATGATCAAAAGCATGCTTAAATTCCTGATATTTTTTAACGCATTACAGCACAAGAAACCTAATAATTGGGCATTAAGAATCTTATAAGTAATTGTAAAAATAATAGTTATTAAACTATTAATTTCGACTATTTTTATGCGTAGACACAGTTGGACCCTAATTTCTCAATGTGTTATTAACACAGCTACACATATGTAAACAAATAAATCCGGCGTGAACAGGGATTAAAAACAACAACAACAAAAAACTAAACCTTTAAACAGACATGCCAACAGTTAGAAGTGAAAGACAAATAATTCGTTAATGCCATGGTATGCTGTCTTATATGTATTATAGTAGTATCTGGTTTATTAGAAATGTTTATTTGACATATACTGTGTTTAGGGGCATCCAAATGCCATGGTAAACAAAAGCTGTGTTCTGTATAAACTCCATAAAAGAAAGGGGTATCGTTAGTGTCGACTGTTCACATCAACAGAAACCACAAAAACCTGTATCATTAGAGTATTTATACCAAAATATATCTTACCTTAAGGTCCTTTCCGCATAAAGATAAAAAATGTCGCGCTTCTTGATATCTTAAAACATCCTCAATTGTATAGTTTTCAAGCAATACTGATATAACGCGCACTCTTTTTCTGTGAATCTTTTCAAATGGCCCTCCTGGATTTCTTCTTTTCTTGCATATTGTCTGCTGTATCGCAACATTACCGCCACCCGCTGGCGTGTAGTGCACTTCTCTGTTGCCAGTCGGGAATGTTTTTCATTGTAAAATTGCTCGTAATATTTAATGATCTTCATGTTGTATCAAGTATTGTTTTTCTGTTATTGTTATTTGTAGCTTTTCTTGTATTTAAGAAGGCCGTTATTTGGAACGTGTTTTAGTAATCTGAGAAGGTAGATGCTGATCGCTTGGCACCATAATTAATAAAAGTATCTTCAACTGGGGATGGATTCTTGTATGAGTCTGACATTTGGGGGTAAACTGGGACACTTTTTGCCTTTGATAAGACTGGGAGTAATGTCCCAGTTAAGCAATTACACGAGCAAAAGTAACTTACACTTAAAATGTTTGTGTGAAATCACTGTATATTCCAGGTTAATAATCGCTTTATACTTTTAAAGGATTTCCACAGTGAGACTTATCTTGTATCTTGTGTCATCCTTACTTCCGCGAAATATGATCTCATTAAATATTTTCCACTTGTGCGTCATTTACTCAACATTTTAACCAATAATATAAGAAATAATTACAGGAAATTACAATGGTTTTACAATTGAATACTCGTATAAAATAATTCACAACACGGCGTTGCCCCAATAACTGAAAAAGAGCCCGAAGCAACATCCCAGCTGCAGATCTTCCACGTTTACACATCCGAACTCCTCCTACAGGAGCCCACAACTGACTGCACAAGCCTCACTCACAGGCTGTATTTTCTTGAAAATGGTACAAAGGGTTATTCTGAGTTTATTGCTGGCGACGTGGTTCTCCGTGGACTGTAACCCCGGGCCTATCGACGATATTGCAGTCGATCGATACTTTATTCCAAAGGGCTGCATCAGAGAAGTGAAATCAGGAGATTTCGTGCGGTATCACTATAACGGCACTTTTACTGACGGAAAACTGTTTGACTCTAGGTGAGGTAATTCAGCCAAGTGTTAACCGAGTGATGTTCATTCTTTGGATCTTTCAGATTTAAATCCTTTGCATCAAGCAATAGGCTACCATTGCGTTTTGGAGATGCCCAGCGTAGCGCTGTGATTTTCTGGACGTGCACCATTGGAATATGCTTTTTTGTGTGTTACGGTTAAATCAGGTTACTTCCATGATATTCTTTTACGTAGGCTATCCTTTGCTGTTTCATGCAAATAGCCATTACGAAAAATATCCATAGCTTTATCGTAGTAAAATTGTACCTAGTAATCATGATTTATTTTATTTTTTTGAGAATCATACCATTTGTATAACCACAGTTTTTGCAGATACTTTGGCTAAACTATGGTTAGTGTAGCAAAATGGTTAATTGTGTTTTTCTTTTTTTTTTTCTTTTTTTTGTAGTAAAACCGTGGTTAATTTTTGTTTAAGACTTTACCCAGGTTTGCTTAACAACATTAGGCTAAATTGCATATGGCTGTGTTTCAGACACTGGTGAGCTACCTGCATGGAAAGCATCTGGACATCATATAGGCTAATGTATCATACGTGGCCAATGCTGTCTTGGCAGGAAGCTCACTTGGTTTCTGAGCCTCTTGCTTTATTCAGTGAAGTTTGAATGCAACTCTTCAATGAGTCATATTCAAAGAGTCCAAAGAAAAAATACATGATAGACAGGCAACATTATTAAAAGAGTTATAGAAATAAAAATAAACTTTACTTGTGTAAAATATACTTTAATAACTTGTGTTTGTGCTTATGATCTGTTGGAAATCTTTCCCTTTCACAATCAGTAATGCAGGATGATTTGTTTGTTTTAAATGCAGCTACGATAGGGGGGCTGCATTCTTTGGACAGGTGGGTCAAAAGTGGCAGATTGCTGGTGTGGACAAAGGCATTCTGGGTATGTGTGTGAATGAGCGTAGAAGGATCACTGTACCCCCCCACTTGGCCTATGGTAGCAAAGGAGCCGGTAATCTACCCAAAACACACTTTAACATATACATTAAATTAATTGTGCACACTAATTTATTTCTCAAACACTTGACAGTGGCCCAAAAATGCTATAAAATTTATTTTTGACCATATTAGATATTACAGAAAGTGTCTTTCTTCTGTGCTGTTTCAGGTGATAAAGTGCCGCCAGACACAACATTAGTGTTTGATCTGGTTCTACTGGACATTTTTAACAGGGCAGACCAGGTTCAGACCAAAGTCATCAGTACACCTAGAGAATGCAAGCGCTCAGTCATGAGGACTGACTTTGTGCGTTTTCACTTCAATGGAACATTGCTGGATGGCTCTGAGTTTGACTCCAGGTTAGTGCTACTTTTTATCCTAGTTAGCCTTAACTTGAGGGAACTGCAAAAAATAGTTAGGATTTATAAACAGGTAAGCAGGAATTGCCATGGATCCACAGTGTGGATTGTTTTACATATGTATTCATAACACTTACTTGTACGTTAAGATGGCATAAGACCATGTATTTTAACATCTAAAAGCTAATCAAGTATCAAAAATCAGATGTATTCAGAAGTGTGTTGATTAATCTTATATGAACATAATGCAGCTACAAGCGTTCCCAGACGCAGGATTCAGTGGTTGGGGAAGGTTGGCTCATAAAAGGCTTGGATGAAGGGTTGCTGGGCATGTGTGTGGGAGAAATACGACACTTCATCATCCCCCCATTTCTGGCATTTGGAGAAAAGGGATATGGTAAGCAAGCAAACCATCTGCATGTAGATATCAATAACTGTTTCTAGTTCTTTATCAATTATAATTGATTTTTATTCAAATCTTGGGCATGGTGGCACTTTTTAGTATTCTGTTAGACTTGGACCACCATCACAGAGAAAAATCCTCATTCATAACTTTTGGAAGCAGAATTCCTAGAAAGAATTCCGTTTTATGGTCCCATTAACAAAAATGTTTTGCAGCAGGACTATTTAGATTCTTTCTATTTATTGCGCTTCTGTGTTATATAAAGAATGAGATGATTCACCAACATTCATTTTGTACATGGACAATGAATGAAATAAATACTTTCCCAAGCATATCGACTTTTAAGATCTACTTTTTTACTGCATTACACGGTCAATTCTTATACTGAAGTTCTTTAAATTTTGACAACTCTTTTTAATCGTAGGTAACCGTCTTATATGTTGGCCTAAACCTTTTGTTGAAGATATTTTTTGAAGTATTGGTACAGCAGGTAGCCTACATGATTCCTTGTGAATTAAAAGATTGGGTTGTGTATTCGAACAAATATAGAGGAGTACTGCACCAATGTTGCACTTTTTTTCTCAAAAAGTCGCTGCAGAAAGAGCTTGCATATTTATCAAAGCAAGCACTGTGTAGTTTAAGATTGATCATAGCAATATATCTCACAACAGTAGGTTCTTTAATTAGTGATGAAAAAGTGCATGTGTGTTTCATTTATTGGTTTCTTTGTCCAGGATAGTAAAAAAGCCCAAAACTGCCCTACATCAGTATACTGTAACTACACTGATGAAGTTGGACATACGGTGGGGCAAAAAAGTATTTGGTCAGAAACACCAATTGTTCTCCAAGTTCTCCCATTTAAAAAGATTAGAGAGGCCTGATTTTTCATCATAGGTATACCTCAACTATGAAAGACAAAATGAGAAAAGAAAATCCAGGAAATCACTATTCATTCTTTCGTTTACATGGATCAGTCGTCCCGGTCTCTTTGCAGAAAAACAGCCCCAAAGCATGATGTTTCCACCCCCATGCTTCACAGTAGGTATGGTGTTCTTTGGATGCAACTCAGCATTCTTTCTCCTCCAAACACGACAAGTTGAGTTTTTACCAAACATAAATTCTATTTTAGTTTCATCTGACCTTAAGACAGTCTCCCAATCCTCTTCTGGATCAACCAAATGCTCTCTAGAAAACTTCAGACCTTCAGGCCTGAACATGTACTGGCTTATGCAGGGGGACACGTCTGGCACTGCAGGATGGCGGCGCAGAGTGTTACTGATGGTAGTCTTTGTTACTTTGGTCCCAGCTCTCTGCAGGTCATTCACTAGGGCCTCCCGTGTGGTTCTGGGATTTTTGCTCACAGTTCTTGAGATCATTTTCTTGTTCATAGTGGAGTTTGGAGTGTGATAGTTAGAGGTTGTGGACAGGTGTCTTTTATATTGATCATGAGTTCAAACAGAAGCCAGTAATACAGGTAACAAGTGGAGGACGGAGCATCCTCTTACAGGCCAGAAATCTTGCTTGTTTGTAGGTGACCAAATACTTATTTTAAAGAGGAATTTCCCAATTAATTCATAAAAAATCCTACAATGTGATTTTCTGAATTTTTTTTCTTATTTTTTGTCTCATAGTTGAGGTATACCTATGATGAAAATGACAGGCCTCTCTCATCTCTTTAAGTGGGAGAACTTGCACAATTGGTGGATGACTGAATACTTTTTTGCCCCACTGTACATGTCCATTAATTTATGTAAATTCACTGGTACATTATAGTACAGGTATCTACAACATGTTGGAGCACATTAAATTTATTGTTAGTTATAAGTTCTCTTAAATTCAGACGTTTTATTCCAATCTTTTGTGTTTCTTGTCCTCAGGCACAGAAATCCCTCCTCATGCATCATTAGTGTATCACCTTCTCCTGGAAGACCTCCACAACCCGAAAGATGACATTATTGTGGAGGTCGTGGAAACGCCTGAACCATGCACACGCAAGTCTATTGCAGGCGATTACATTCGCTACCACTACAATGCTTCCTTCCTCAATGGCATCACATTTGACTCCAGGTATTATACTTTTTTATCTTTGCTTCTTTGATGGTGTTGTAGATGTTACTGAGATTCTAATGCATCGTATTACAGCTATCAGCACAACCAGACATACAACACATACATTGGAATGGGCTACATGATTTCTGGCATAGATAAAGGCTTGCAGGGTGTGTGTACAGGAGAGAGGAGAAGAATAACCTTGCCGCCTCATCTTGCATATGGCCAGCAGGGGGCAGGTACGATTATCTTTTTGTATTTTAAGTGGTAAGTTGAATGAAAGGTATGACATATTAATTTCCGCAGACTGTTTTATATATACAGTAGTGTTCAAAATAATAGCAGTGTATTTTAAGACATGAGTAAAGCTCAGAATTCTT